>VWPW01007396.1:1681571-1839722 GCA_013389825.1 Crypturellus undulatus
GGCTGCGCGCGGTCCTCGGCGCCACGCGGGGGCGCCCGCCCGAGCGCCGCGGTGGGAGGCTGCGCTCGGGGCGGCGCGCTGCTGGGTAGTTCCCTGTAAACCGTCCGTTGGGAGCTGCTGCGAACGGGAATATGCCCCGAACTGGCGCAATAAATGAAAGCAGAAGAGCAGTGTTTGCAGCGCTTCACTGCTCCTGGTTTGGCTACTGCAGCGTCCTCCAGCTTTCCCTTTAAATCACCTAAAATGAAGCTCGGTTAGACCAACTGATTTTATCTTGCTGTTGTCAGTTTGTTCCCTTGCAAAACCATGGAATAGGCCCCGTTTGCAGAGGTATGTGTCCTAGCCATGCCTGGCTTATTCATATTTATACAATGTTCACAGCCAAACTAGTATCTGCCTCTCAACCACAGGGCAATTTCAGAGCTGCAGGAGGTGGGAGAGTTGCTACGAACGATGCAAGATGACAACATGATTAGCTAGTGAAGGGCAAAGAATTCCAGGTTTCCTTGGATCAAAGTTACCTAAAAGTGCTGCATATCGCAGTTACTGTATATCAAACATATCCACTTATATTCAATGCATGCATAAATCATAAATAAAACAGCATGCACCATACCCCTTCAGTGTTGTGTTCCTCTCACTCTGAAAACCAGCAGCCTGGTAATGATTTCAACAAAGGCAACAGGTGTTATCAGAAAAAAAAAAAGAAAATTAGCTGTTTAGAGAGCACTTCAATTGTTTCTTAATTTATACACTGTAGTATAAATAAATATTTATAAAATATAAATATTTTTGCTAAAATAAATATATTTTAATAAAATGTATTAATTTAATTTTAATAAAATATATTTAAGTAAAATAGAAATACAATTTATGAAATATATATATAAAAAGTATGAAATGCAATGTCAAAAGTGATCGGAACCTTGACAGTTAAGAACCACAAGATGGCAGCATATGAGCGTATCTTTCTAGATTGGACTATGTAACAATTATATTTTCTTCAAATTTTTCTCATTTCTTAGTCCATTTTATCTTTTCCTCTGTGTTTTCTCTCTCAGCAAGAATTCTGTTTTCACGGTTTAGTGGTTGAATGAGCTGAAACTGGCTAGTGGGCCAGTGTCGATTTGCAAGGTTTTTGTTGTTTTGTGGAACCAAACAAGCTTGTAGATTTTACAAAAATACATGTTGGTTTTCTGGTATATACTTTCTATTAGATTTTTCCTGTAGAATGGCCATGTGATAGATACGAAGCAGAAAAATCGTTTTCCCCTAAACATTATGGCAGGGATTGCCTAAAGGAGTGTTACTGCAGGAAAGGCCAAGTGCAATGACACAGAAAAGTTTCTATATAGGGGATGCACAGCTTTATTGAGAATATAACTTGGTCAATGATTGCAAAGCATGAACCACTAAACTATCTCATTTCTGAAGTTTACATTACACAAGTTAGGCAAACAATCTCAGCATGGTATGGTGGTCAACCCGCCCTGATATCCGGGGGCACTGTTGTGTTCAGCTCTTCACAGGCAGATGATTTATTTGTTTATTTATGCTCATTTATATTTTCCTTTCTGAAATGCCCTTAGATCATGTATACAGAAAAGGGGATCAGAGTTTTCAAGATCATCATTTTTTAAAGGCAATATGCACGTGTTAATGATTTCTAAAACTACCCACTACTCACAATTTCAGGTCCAACACTTCAGATGCTATGTCTTTCAGTGAAGTTTCTGTCGTTATGAAGTAGTTAACTTTTACAACTATACTGCCTGACTGCAGTCATTCACATAAAAATACTTTTTAGTGCCTTTTAGATAAAATATTGATTCCATCACAGTATATAAAATGACTTTTCATGACCAGTGTAGGCTGATCTAAATCTCTGCCGCCGCTGAAAGTGGAAGGTCCTGCCCCTTTTCTGATCATGGGTGTATGACCTTTCCCTTATGCTATCACAATTTTGGGAGGAGCAGTCAGTTGCATCAATATAATTCTCTTACATAAACATCACTCATACAGAGGACCTTACATCCTTCCATTTAACAAAGCACAGGCAGTGGCTGCTCCTACATGGACGTTTGCTCATGGCAGAGGTATCAGCTGAAGTCCTTCTGCATCTCTGTCTACCTTCAGGCACTTCTTTGCATCTCCCCTATTGTGCTGAAATTATTGTTCATGAGGTGCACATTGGAGAAAAGGGATCCAAGTTAAAATAATTGTGTTATTGTTTGCAATTCCTCATGCAGACCTTATGAGCAGCTGAATTACCGCAGCTGGAAAGCAGTGGGGAGCAGAAATGAACAGCTCGGGGAAGGAGGATGGTGAGAAAGACATTCATGCCAGAAAAAGGCTTGTTTTTAAACTGCGTCTTGTTTTTTAATGGAAGGCTGCTGAGTATCAGGAAAGTTATGCTATACTCCCAGAAATTGCCTTCCAGAAGATGTCACCACAGTAGCACGTAACCAATCCACGCTAGACAGTATTTCCCTGTATATAAATTAATCTGACTAAGTAAGCCTGGGCTTATTGGGTGCTTATATTAAGTAGCTAATATTTATCTATCTTATAGTGCAATTAATTATAGGGTATGTCTGGTGTTTTCTTCTCAGACACTCAGCAATTGCATTAAAACCAACAAACCATCTGTAAATGTAATGGTGGATAGAGTTTGGTTCTAAGTATTTTTGTAGCGACTATACTGAATTTACAGTACTTTCATTAAACAATCTTTCTTCTATCTTAAGGACAGCGCAGGAAAATTGCTAGGTCTGCTTTTGGGTATATGGTAAAAATAGGACATGAATGCATGTTGTTAAAATGTTGTAATTATACAGAATTCTTATTCCGTAATTCTTAATTTTTAACGCTTAAATCAAGCCTTCATCCTTTACAATTCCTCTTTAAAGAGCTTTTTACTGTGAATGTGATGCAGTATTTTTTCTCTTGTAGGGAAATGAGAAGCTCAAGGTTGGAGCATGAGTTAATTTTTTTGGCTTTGTTCAGATGCTGAATCTGGGAGACTGATAGAGGCAAGGCTCCATAAACCAGCAGAAAACCTGGTTTTGACTTCATCTTTCAATCTCTGAGGCTTAATATGTCTTTCATAAGGAAGGCCATTTAATATTGGCACAGATTTGGGCCCTAGTACAGAAGTTATATCAAAGAGAGACACTGCTGTATCCTGTGGGGTCTCACTGAAACCTCTGAGTAGCTACTGAGTTCACTCTCTGTCATCTGCTGGATTTGGATTTTGGGGGCCTTTCGGTTATGTTTATCTTATGTAGATGGAGGTATGAAAGATGTTGACACTTTTCTAAAAGTCACTTTGTAGCTCAGACACTCCTTCAGGCTGACTGAAAATGAAATTGCCCCTGGGAAAACCAAGCAGCCTCTTTTTTCTTTAAAATCTTTTAAGAAACTTGTAGAAATCTGTAGAAAAGAGAATCCAATAGAATCCCATCTGAGATTCTTCTTCATGAAATATTCCTTTTAGTTCAAATCCTTGGGACATAAATTATTTTTTAGCTAATATAATAGAAACAAAAAATTCTGTAGGTTGTTAGAGTCTAAACACACTGGTGAGAGAAACATGCTAGTTAGTGGTCTTGTCATTTGTTTTTACACTATGAAACAATATAACTTTAAGTTCATCCTTTAATCTTCAGGTGATTTTTAATTTTAGCTCTAAAGATGCTAAGGGTACATAGAGCCTTTAGGAAACGTTACTTGAATATTTGAATATATGTGAACCTAGCACTGAGAAAGCAATACTTTATGGAAACAAGTTTTTCAGCTGAGCACATGCTTGTATATTCCAGAATGACTGTGAACCCTCTAGGAGAAAAAGTAAAGCATGGCTAATATTTGCTGTGTGTGGAACTGCTTTCAGAAACCAAATGAGATGACAGACAATATTAACAGTGATTCCATAACCTATGGGACATTCAAATGCAGCAAATAGTATAAAGCACCGTACTGAGACTGCTTGTAGTTTTGACTGCCAGATTTCTGCTTATGCATGGAAGAACAAACTATGTTTTATAGAACTTATTTGCAAGACAGTGCAGCCACAGTAACCTGGGCCACCAGAGTCCCTGCTAAGTTTTGTGGTCCGCAATGAAGATTGCGTTGTCACCTCTTCATATTTTACTGTCCATACTGAATCCACTGTAGTTACCTGCATTTTGCAATCACATCCCTTACTGAACAACAATTATTATTCAGTGACAAACGTGGAAACTACTGACAGGCAAAAAGTTGTGGAGGCAAAAGCTAAGGATAAGCATAATCCCCCTGGAAAGTAAGCACTGTTCTCCTCCTGCGTCTGAACGACCACATCTGAAGAACAGAGAATGGGCGATTTGGCTCAGGGCACACAGCAAAGGCTGGTCTGTGTGAATTGCACAGGGAAGATGTTCTTCTTTCTGCTCTCCTTCCAGGTCCTCTCACTCAACAGCTGCGCACTGTATCCTGCCATGGGTGTTAAGATAAACACAGTGATCTAGTTCTCTGCTTAAAAGAACTCCCAACAAACATATTTTCATGACTGGAATAGTAACACAAATATATTCTGTCAAAATAGAAAGCATGTGAGCTATCTAATTTTCATTTCACTGGCCTGGCTGTTTGTTTAAAAAGGCACATTCCTGATCTTGAGCTGTGACTATAAACTTGTGAATTTTGTTTCAAATGAGTTCCTGGCCAGTTTCCCATTTCTGTTTTCATGTTGCAAAACTTGAGGGCAAGCACATTAGAGGAGTTACCAGTTAAAGGTCCTGGAGTGGGAGTGGGAAAATAAGTCATATATAATGATGGAATTTTGGCTTTTCCCTGGTATATGACTTATTTTCCCATTCCCACTCCAGGTCTTTTAACTGGCAACATCACTGGGGATGAGAATCTTCAGATTTTGCATATGTCTTCTTCTCTAATTTTACTTTTGGTAGTTCCCACCTCAGCTATTAATAGTGCTAGAACTCGTGCTGTACAGTGTCTACTTTTCAAACAGGAACTGTCTTAAGTTTTCATTTTCTGTGATTTTGAGAAATTGACCATTATAAAATAAATTGGCTCATAAGACATAAAACAACACAGAGAGGGACATCTCAAAGAACAAGCTGAACAAATTTAATGATAAATGATTTAATCTCTTGAAGCAACCATAAGTTTATAAATATTTGAAATTACAAACCTTCTGTATTTTCAGAATCCTGAATTAGAATTCATTTGGCTAAATGCCTTTGAAATTCTTAATTTCTTAATTTCTTCTTTATTTTCTTCAATAAATATAATTATGTCTTTATTCATGTGTGAGTGCTTTGGTAAAGAACCAAATTAGACGTCTTAATTTTCTTTCAAGGAACTGATAAGCTTCTCTAAATCCTCTGCTTTCTAGGAATTGTGCCTATGTGAGATGAAAATAAAAGCATCAGGAGTTTTCCTTGAATGTCTGTCCACAAATCAATTTCCTATTGTTCAAGATGCAAATATGAAACAGGATTCTTCTCACAGCACTTTGCTCAAAATATGATTTACCAGGTGTTTCCTTGTAGCTTCTGAGCTATCATCACACACGGCTCCTCAGCGCTCTCCTTGCAGGACCTCTGTGTAAAGCAAGGTCACAAGCTTCGGTGTCATTTACAAAAAATGCATAGAAAGTAGATTTACAAGTTAAGATTCTTCCTATTGCGTTAAAAATTGAGACTGAGGAAGGCAAAGTATAGACTATTTGTATGGTTAAAAGGTGTTGTCCCGTGGTTATGAGCCTGGATATTGAACCTCAGGAAGTAAGGAGGGTAGCACCTTAATCTTCCTCTCAATCCAAATAGGACCTTCAGCTGGTTGGTTATTCTGGTGTCAATTCCTCTTGTGTGTTTTAGTTGTTTGGTCATGTTTCTGTCCAAAACCTTAGACAAAGAAGATGGATCATTGCTGAAGGTTGTGATATCCATGAGAAATACCACATACCTTCAACTCTGAATTCTGTTACTTCATCGATGGAAGTGAAGTGATGCTGTAACAACCCTGTGGCACAGCCATTCCAATCCCTGGCACTGCAGTTAATAGAAAATTAATTTTGTTCATGCTAGGAAAATTAAGTGTTTTACTAGGATGTACTGTTTTTAGGTTTCTGTGTTATTCATGTTTAAAGAAAATGGGCAAGAGTGATTGAATTAATGAAAAAATGGAGAATCTGAATTTAAAGGAACTGCTAAGTAAAGAGGGCATGTTCTCTGGACTGAGACCATTTCAATTTCAAATCTTTACATGAAGTATAATATTAAAAATGCAAGAAATGCTGTTTGTTGTCCTAAAGAAAAGTACAATTGTGTGCCTCTTGTATCTAATATTTCCAGAAATGTCTTTTGTATCATTTTTGGGTGTACATCTGCTATTTCAGAAAATGTAATATGTTGCAGCTATGTATACTGCGTATAAGAATTAATACATCCAGCGCTTTTGATGAATCTAAAAAGCCAAAGATTTTATTTTATTTTTACCTATAAATTCTTTTCAAAATATAGGAAAACACCAGAAACAGAAAGTATTTTTATTTAGCTTGACTGGTATAGCTATCTGCTTCCATTTTTACATACTTTTCTCTCTTTTTGACTTTTTTTGGTGAAAAATAATTGAAATACATAGTTAATAATTTTAGTTGATGCAAAAACTATTCTTTCACACATTCATATAGTGCTGATTATAAAATTGAGGTTGATGCCTGCAATATGGTACATATAAGGAAAAATGACTATTTATATGGTCATGCTTGTTTGTTCTTTGCATTTGAAAGTAGATAGAAAGATCATCTTGAATAGTGGGATATATGTGAAGTTTTTCATAGGAAAAGGTTTAAATGGACTTTAAGCTCTGTAGCTTAGGATGAATGTGACAGAACAAGGAGTATAGAAATATGAGAATGTAGTCAGGAATGTTTGTTCATTCCTCTTAAATAGCAGAAGAACTAGAAGCACTTGATGAAATGATCAAACAACAGATTTAAGTTAAGTATGAAGAAACACTTTTGGAAACAATCCATAACTTTATAATATAAATTAATTTCTATGGAACTGTAAACATATTAAAATACAATTAGTCAGCTCTATGGTTCATGAATTAGAGCAGACAAACTATTAAACAGGATGATGTTGACATGATCTCTAACTTTGTTGGTCTCTAAATACTGATAGGTAGAAAATATATTGAGAGAAGAACTATTCCACACTTGATTGTTTTCATTTATTTTCTGTAAACATCCACTTTTGGCCACAGTAAGAGATAAGGCCACTTTTCTCAAATTACCTTTTGATGTGAACCAGTATTTTTTTGCTTTTATTTCCATATTAGTAGTAGTGTTCTGACCCAAAGAAAACAAAAAAAGTCCAATTCAAAGTAAACATTGTAGAGTAATATGTTATATAGTGCCTCTTTTTATTTATTTATTTTTTTTTTGAGAACTAATTTCAGCTGGAACAAAAGGTGATTCAGTATATATAAAAGTATAAATGCAAGATTTGTACCTATGTATTTCAGGGATGTGATTAGTTTCTCATCCATGCTCCATGGTTAAAATCCAGTTTATGATACTAATGACTAGACTCATCATCTATTGAATAGTATCAGTAAAATGCATTTGGTTCCATGGTTGGAACAATATCCCCGTTAACATTTTGTCCGATCTGTTGTCTTTAGCAAAGATCCCACTTAGGAAAAACATCCATTTAATATTCATTTACTGGATGGAGTTTACAGTTGGAGAATGTCATGAATATATGAGAGGTGAGATTGGTTCAACAGTTTCTGAAGGTAGATCACCAAGCACATAAAACAAAAGAATTGTGGTTTCTGTGCAAGTGTAGGTGGGAAGAAAAGTGAAGCTTTGAAGAGGTGTACAGGAGTGCCCAATTTGTCTTTAAATCTGAATTCCTAAGAAAAAGCAGATGATTCTATGCTTTTCCAGCAACTGACTTCAAATAATTCAACCAAAATGTTGAACAGTTGACTACAGGCAGCACATTTCTTCTTAGGATACCTTCCCTGTAGCAGAGCGGCCAGATGTGCAGCCTCCCTGGGCTCCTGAAGTCCTATGCTTTTTACTCCTCCTAATTACAGACTTCAGAGCTATCCGTCTTGTATCAAAATTCACAGAATTCCATCTTTTGAAAGATCCATGTGAAATCTTACTTCCACAAACAAAAGAGATTGTGATGCTATTACTGATTTCTCTTGGTTAAATTTAACAACTAGAGCCTACACTGTAAATTTATTTGCAAATTGCTGTAAATTGAATTAATATAACTGCACTTCTAGAGGCAGTCCATTAAATTAATAACATCAGCTAAAACTACATGCCAGGCTTTTGCCAGGTTTGATATAAACTAATTCAATCCACTTGGCTTTTACTTTTTTTCTCTGTTTGTAATTTTTACTTTAGTATAAAATTTTAAGGCAAGCAATAAAAAAAGTCATTGACAAGAAAAGTTTGTTTATGTTTTTTTGATAAAATAGAGCATTTGCTTTCTGATGATTCAAGTGGCAGGTTATGTAAACATTTCTATTTCTGATCCTTTTAAGGCTTTTGTCTCTTGTCTACTAAATACTTTTGTGGGGGAAAACATGATCATCAAGTCGGCAATCTGCCTAGGATTTCAGAATGGCATGAAAATAAATAATTACACATGATGAAAACATTTAGAATATTACATTGCCATCATTTCATATCACTGGCAGACGTATTTCAGGAAGAAAAACAGCATTACATAAAGTCTAGTAGTAGAGTAAACAAAGGGATTTAAAGACTGTTGGATATTGCTGTCTGTTCTTTCCCCAGGATAAAGTATCAACTGTGATATTTTAAAATTAATTTCTTTTTTTTCCCCTCCGCAGCAGAGAAAGCTGCAGGTGGTTGACCATAAATAATAAGACTTCTGCATGTATTAGCTGTTATTGGAAAGTGTAAACCAAAGGAAATGGTGGATCTCATATCATAGAACTGCCCTCGAAAACCACCTGAATTTATAAATATTTTGCCTCGATCACCTATGATTAATGCTACTCTATTGAAGGTTTCAGGAGTAATTGATACATTGTCTTCTTAATATTCACATTTCCCTTTGGAATCCAAATAGAGCTGTTACTGCTTCTTATTTATTACTTTCATCCTTGCAGTAACTAAACTAGTTATTCTAATGTGAACTTCTGTTCAAGAGAAAAACCTATTTTATCGGAGGAAGAAGCGACCTGGCTACAGCCCAAAGGCCTAGGAAAGAGCAATTGAAAATAATCGTTAGATTACAAGGTAACCTCATTTAATGTCTGCACTTCTGACTAATGTCTGCACTACTAATATGCTGCACTTGTTATGGCATAGAAATGTCTGAAAACAGAGGCATTAGCACTTTTATAAACCAGTTCCTGTGCACGGAATGGAAACTTCTCATAGGTAATACTGCAATTAACTTGTTTTTATGCATGATTTAAATGTATTTCTTGACCTCTGATCCTGTAAGTTGGATCTACTCAATGAACAAACACAAGACCTTTTCAAACAAAGTTCAAGAGACTACTATTTCTTGGGTATTTTTTTTTTGTTTGTTAATTTTTGTGCTTGAAATTCTTGAAACAAAGAGTGTCACAACCATTGTATCTACTAGTGTGAACTTCCTTTTATAGCAAAGAAGTTTCCTTGGCTTCTCTCATTTAGGAAACTTGATCAGTGCATATCACAGAACATTTGATACAAGGACTGTCATCCACATTGATCTTAGCGTAAGTTAGTCTGAGAGGGTGGAAGTAGAATGAGACTGAACTTAAGCAGAAACATGCTTTGTCCTTGAAAGAAATAAGAACTGTCTCATCAGTAAGAATTCATATACAAGTATGAATCCAAATTGTAATGAGAAGTTTTTTGCACTAATTTGCTTCAAACACATGAAGACACATGAAGGGCTTCCTTGTTTGATAGGGTGAATTTTGCTGGCCTTGTCTTCAACATTAACATAGAAGACTATAGATATTATATGCTCTGATTATTCAAGATAATACATTCTGAGTCTGTCCAAAGAAAGGCAAGAAGCCTTGTGGGAGGCACTTAATTGTGCTGTAGGTGCTATATAGAAGTAACACATCCTGCCCTCCCTTTGCTATGTCTCCTCTGTGGCTATTTCACCTGTTCTGTGTAACAACAGGCTTTTTTAAATGGAAGAAAGATTCTATCTCAAGACCATTCTGACACATTTAGACATTGTGTCATGGATGTCCTCAGCCACTGTCCAGGCCAGCATACTTTCATATATCTGTCAATTCAGACGTGGCATAACTGGGCTTATATATGTCCTATGAAAGCATTTAGAAATTACATAACTTCAGAAGTCTCAAACTAAATAGGAGACCATAATGATTGCAAGCAAGGCATATGTCATCTGAAAGATGCTTGGCATACTGATTCTATTGGGCAGACCATATCTCTCAATTACACAAGTTTTGGGGAAGTCTCCTTCTCTGGAGATCTTCAAAACGCGCTTGGAGGCAGTCCTGTGCCATGTGCTCTAGGTGACCCTGCGTGTGCAGCGGGATTGGACTAGATGATCTCTAAAGGTCCCTTCCAACCTTAACGATTCTATGATTCTCTGATTCTAAGTGTAGCAGGAAAAAGTTGGACAGATTGGAGTAAGTCACAAAGAAAGGAGCCACAGTAATCAGGGGACAGGAAAACACAGCCAGTGAAAAAAAGAATAAAGGAAGGAGTTCAGAGGTGTAAATAACAGATAAGTCATAATGTTTTGAAGTATAAAAGATACCAAAAAGAGGAAAGCCAATAGACTGCCATCCATGTTCACTGAGACAGGAACAGAAGTAATGGGCTTTAGCTAAAAGAAAGACTATTTAGGTTAAATACTATGAAAAAGTGTTCTAAGCTTTAGGATAAATAAGCAGGCAGGCTGTTGATATTTAAAAACTGCCAGATCTCTTAAGAATAGGTTAGATAAACATCTCTCAGGAACACTATTTGACCTTGGCGTAGTATAAGGGGATGGAGCAGATCACAGATTCACAGAATCACAGGATGGTTGACGCTGGAAGGGACATCTAGAGATCATCTAGTCCAACCCCCTGCTCCAGCAGGGACACCCAGAGCATGAGGCACAGGGTGGCATCCAGGCGGGTTTGGAAGATCTCCAGAGAAGGAGACTCCACAGCCTCTCTGGGCAGCCTGTGCCAGGGCTCTGTCACCCTCACAGGAAAGAAGTTCTTCCTCACCTGGAGATGGAACTTCCTGTGTTTCAACTTGCACCCATTACCCCTTGTCCTGTCACTGGCCACCATTAAGAAGAGTTTGGCCCCATCCTCTTTATAGGACTATATGATGTTTCTTCTTTACCTATTGTCTATGATTTTATGGCAATTACTTACACTATCTACCTTGAATTTTAGTAAAAACTCACAGGAACAGCCATTTATAAGAAGAGTCTTACAGGATCAATCCAAAAATTAAATGAAGTCACTAAATCAGCACTACTGGTTGCCTTGCTGAAGTGCCTGTATGCTAGTGCATGCAGCGAGGGGAGCAAACAGGAGGAATTGCAGTTCTGTGTGCAGTTGCAGGGCTGTGATCTCACAGGGATCACAGGTACATAGTGGGTAACTGTCATGACTGGAGCGCTGCAGTGAATAGTTGCAGCTCTTGAGGAAGGACAGGAAGGAGGGAAGTTGCCTTTTATGTGAGAAAGCAGCTGGAATATGTGGAGCTGCATCATCCATCTCTCAATGGATAATGAGCCAGCTGAGAGCTTATGGGTTATGGTTAGCGTGCAGACATGAGTGACAAGGTAGATGTCTGCAACAAGCTGCCTGATCAGGAAGAAGTAGATAAGGCCTTTTTTAGACAACCAGAAGTAGCCTCATATTCATGGGCCCAGGTCCTCATGGAGGTAACAATCCCAGTACCTGTTGGAACAGCAACGCAAACAAGCCAGTAAGTTTCTGTAGTCCATTGATGATAACTTAGTGACACGGGTGATCAAGGACACAAGGAGGGGTATGCCTTGCTGCACATCATACTTACAAAGAAGGTAAAACTGTTCAGGAATGTGAAGGCCGAGGACAGTCTTGACCACAGGGACCATGAAATGGTGGAATTCAGGATCCCGAGAGAAGCAAGCAAGGCAAAAAGCAGGATCACAGCCATGGACTTCAGGACAGCAGACTTTAGCCTGCTAGGAATATTTTTGGAAAAAACACAGGAAATCAGCTTCTGGAGGGAAGAGAGACTCAGGAGACCTGGTTGATCTTTCAGTTAAATCCACCCATTTAGTCTTTGTCTTGGTCATAGAGTTTTAACCACAGCTCTCCCAGAACTGCACCCAATGCTCCAGGTGCGGCCTCGCCAGAGCTGAGCAGAGGGGCAGGATCCCCTCCCTCGACCTGCTGGCAACGCTTCTCCTGGTGCAGCCAGGATCCCATTGGCCTTTTGGCCACGAGGGCACATTGCTACCTCATGGTTAACCTGTTGTCAACCAGGACTCCCAAATCCCTCTCCACAGAGCTGCTTTCCAGCAGGTCAACCTCTAATCTGTCCTGGTGTCCTGGTTATTCCTCCAGGACCCTGCACTTGTCCTTTTTGAACCTCATGAGGCTCCTCTCTGCCCAACTCTCCATCCTGTCTAGGTCTCTCTGAATGGCAGCACAGCCCTCGGGAGGGTCAGCTACTCCTCCCAGTTTGGTGTCATCTGCAAACTTGCTGAGAGTGCACTCTGTGCCCTCATCCAAGTCACTGATGAACAAGTTGAACTGCACCAGGCCCAATACTGACCCTTGCAGGATACCTATTGCCACCGGCCTCCAACCAGACTCAGCCCCATTTATCACCATCCTCTGGGCTCTGCCACCCAGACAGTCTTCAATCCACTTCACAGTCCACTCATCCAGTCCACACTTCCTGAGCTGCCCCATGAGAATGTTATAGGAGACTGTGTCAAAAGCCTTGCTGCAATCAAGGTAGACAACACCCCCGGCTCTCCCACCGCCCATCCAGCTGGTGACCTCATCGTAGAGGGCTGTCAGGATCGTCAAACACGACTTCCCCTTGAATCCATGCTGACTGCTCCTGATCATCTTCTTTTCCTTGACAAAAAGATGGTCTCTAGGATGAGCTACTTCATCACCTTTCCAGGGACGGAGGTGAGGCTGACCAGCCTGTAGATTCCCAGCTCCTCCCTCTTGCCCTTTTTGCAGACTGGAGTGATGTTGGTTTCTTCCAGTCCTCCGGCACCTCTTCTGCTTTCCATGACCTCTCGAAGATGATGGAGAGCTGCTGAGCAATGACCTCTGCCAGTTCCCTCAGCACTGTTGGGTGCATCCCCTCTGGGCCCATAGATTGATGGGTGTCCAGTTTGCCTAAATATTCCCTAAACCAATCCTCCTCAAGTATCCCACAGTCTTTTTAAAGCTCATGAAATTCTTTACTTCTGATAGGCTGTACTCTGAGCCTAGACAGGAGTGACTGTGAGAAAGACTATAGGTTCTTTATATGCCAAGTTGTCTGGCAAGAGACTAACTTGTACAGTATCTAGAAAAACTGCTCTATTTCAAATGCTAATGCAATCTTTGACCTTTGCATAATAGGAACATTGATAGTGGATTTTCCCATGGCACCCTCATTAATAAAGCACAGGAAATGGGGCTGGTACAATGGGTGTGAGGAAGATGTCAATAGTCAATACCTTTAATCGTCTCTTCTGGATGACCAAACCTTCATCCACATTTATCTTTGAAGCATGGACTAGAACTATGTATCAGACCTCCACAACCTCATTAATACCCAAGTGAAGCTTAATATGCTTCTCAAGATGGTGCTAGACACCTTTCTACCTGACCGCTATTGTCTCTGACAGACAGTAAGTGCTTAAATTTATCACAGATAGGAAATACTTAGCAGGATATCCAGTGCAGTGTTGGGTGAGGATGAAGGATTATGCCTTACAGAATGTTTTCTAGAGTTCTACCTCTGTTTGAAACTCACTAGCAGAAAGACATAAATGAATTAATTTTCATGGAAGTTTGCAAAAATCTCATGATCTGCTAATTTGCATTAAATCTTCCCAACAAGAATCAGAATATCTACTCTGTGTTTACCTGTCAAGTAAGCCACTCTGCTGCTGGGAACAGTGCTGGCATACCTATCAGAAAAAGGTAAAATGTGGGATTTTCTGCAGGAATGTGAGAGAATGTATTTTGCCTGGACTTAGAAGCATTAGTGCTAGTGCTGTGTGTAATGTTTTCAGCAGAATCCTCCCTAGACAGTATTTATCTTGAGAGGAGCATTGGGCTTTGCGAGGTTTGAGAAGGATCCAAAAACAAGACAGCAAATGAAAGAAATACATCCTGCCATCATTCTGCTCAGTTATGCTTGACTTAGGAGAGAATGAAGCCATTGCTAAAAGCATCAGAAATCCCACCGGTGTGTCACAATTTATTGTGATTTCTCAAATTTACAACACGGTATAACTTGTGAAACAAACTTTACTTTTACAAGCTCATTAGGAAAAAATAAAATCAAGAAGGCAAACAGGGGCAATCCCTTTTCCATAGACTAGACTAAATGGTTAATTCTCTGGATGCTTAATTTGCAAGTTCACCGATTCATTAACATGCTAATTTGTTAATTTGCACGCTTATGAGCAAAAGAGTGACTTAACTGACAGCGAGAGCGCTTGTCCTTCCTCCGCCATCACGGTGCTGCCGAGTGTCCCCTGAACTGCCCTGGGAGGCACAAGAACCTCAGCGGCCCAGTTGCTGGTAGAGCTGCTTTGAAGGTTGGTTACGTGAGCTGAGTAATTTTACCTTCCAGCTCAGATGTTTGGTCTCTACCGAAACACTTCATTCAGTCACTGGGTAATTCCAAAGAGTTTCAGTCTTTTCAGGTGTTAGCAGCTACTTATACAAGTGCAGAATAGCAGACCTCATTGTTTTTGTCCTTCAGTATCTGGGATACACGTTGCTTTTGCTTTAGCCTAATGCCGCAATGTCATGCATTAGCATGAGCTGTATGTTAGAACCAAAACCTGAGAAGGAGTTGAGTGAAATATCCAGTGTAATTGAAATAGTCTGAAAATGTTAAGTATTATTCTGCTCTGAATAGAAGATCTTTTTCCAACTATATAAATGTTTGAGAAGGCTGCATTCAGCCACACTGCTTTTGTTAAAAGATATTCAATACTGTTTTTGAAATGTGCATCTGAGATTCTTGATAGGGAATTCTCTGTTCCCATAGTTACTTCACTTTTTTACTAGACTCTTTTTTTTGGTGACTTTTTAAGGCTTAGACATAGCCACTCAGACATTTCCTGGGAGAACTTACTTTTAAACAGAAGTTAAATTCAGGAGTGTATTGAGTAGCTTTCTGAGACTTGGGATGTTGATCTCTGTGTTGACAATGTAGAAAGACATAATTACTGTTTTTGGAATTAGTGTAAACTGCAACTTTGTTGGCAGTACACGTATTATGTTTTAATAAAATAAATGTTGCCATGGGCATGCACTAAGAATATGCTTTACCTGTCAACCCTCTGAAGCCTGAAATTCGGTTTATAATGGTGAAGAAACTCCAAAGTAAAGAACATAAGAACTGTGCAAGAGATTTCAGATGGTGTGACCGTGGAAGCACAGCTAGACAACACTAATACCTTCCATACTGCCATGCTCTCAGAGAACTGCCATACTTGAGAACATCACAAGAAGTTTGAACTCCAGATCTAAAAAAACACGGACTCCTCCTGACCCTTCAGCCTGTGTATCTGTGGCATATCTACAAAACACTTGNACTTCCCCTTGAATCCATGCTGACTGCTCCTGATCACCTTCTTTTCCTTGACCTAAAGATGGTCTCTAGGATGAGCTACTTCATCACCTTTCCAGGGACGGAGGTGAGGCTGACCAGCCTGTAGATTCCCAGCTCCTCCCTCTTGCCCTTTTTGCAGACTGGAGTGATGTTGGTTTCTTCCAGTCCTCCGGCACCTCTTCTGCTTTCCATGACCTCTCGAAGATGATGGAGAGCTGCTGAGCAATGACCTCTGCCAGTTCCCTCAGCACTGTTGGGTGCATCCCCTCTGGGCCCATAGATTGATGGGTGTCCAGTTTGCCTAAATATTCCCTAAACCAATCCTCCTCAAGTATCCCACAGTCTTTTTAAAGCTCATGAAATTCTTTACTTCTGATAGGCTGTACTCTGAGCCTAGACAGGAGTGACTGTGAGAAAGACTATAGGTTCTTTATATGCCAAGTTGTCTGGCAAGAGACTAACTTGTACAGTATCTAGAAAAACTGCTCTATTTCAAATGCTAATGCAATCTTTGACCTTTGCATAATAGGAACATTGATAGTGGATTTTCCCATGGCACCCTCATTAATAAAGCACAGGAAATGGGGCTGGTACAATGGGTGTGAGGAAGATGTCAATAGTCAATACCTTTAATCGTCTCTTCTGGATGACCAAACCTTCATCCACATTTATCTTTGAAGCATGGACTAGAACTATGTATCAGACCTCCACAACCTCATTAATACCCAAGTGAAGCTTAATATGCTTCTCAAGATGGTGCTAGACACCTTTCTATCTGACCACTATTGTCTCTGACAGACAGTAAGTGCTCAAATTTATCACAGATAGGAAATACTTAGTAGGATATCCAGTGCAGTGTTGGGTGAGGATGAAGGATTATGCCTTACAGAATGTTTTCTAGAGTTCTACCTCTGTTTGAAACTCACTAGCAGAAAGACATAAATGAATTAATTTTCATGGAAGTTTGCAAAAATCTCATGATCTGCTAATTTGCATTAAATCTTCCCAACAAGAATCAGAATATCTACTCTGTGTTTACCTGTCAAGTAAGCCACTCTGCTGCTGGGAACAGTGCTGGCATACCTATCAGAAAAAGGTAAAATGTGGGATTTTCTGCAGGAATGTGAGAGAATGTATTTTGCCTGGACTTAGAAGCATTAGTGCTAGTGCTGTGTGTAATGTTTTCAGCAGAATCCTCCCTAGACAGTATTTATCTTGAGAGGAGCATTGGGCTTTGCGAGGTTTGAGAAGGATCCAAAAACAAGACAGCAAATGAAAGAAATACATCCTGCCATCATTCTGCTCAGTTATGCTTGACTTAGGAGAGAATGAAGCCATTGCTAAAGGCATCAGAAATCCCACTGGTGTGTCACAATTTATTGTGATTTCTCAAATTTACAACACGGTATAACTTGTGAAACAAACTTTACTTTTACAAGCTCATTAGGAAAAAATAAAATCAAGAAGGCAAACAGGGGCAATCCCTTTTCCATAGACTAGACTAAATGGTTAATTCTCTGGATGCTTAATTTGCAAGTTCACCGATTCATTAACATGCTAATTTGTTAATTTGCACGCTTATGAGCAAAAGAGTGACTTAACTGACAGCGAGAGCGCTTGTCCTTCCTCCGCCATCACGGTGCTGCCGAGTGTCCCCTGAACTGCCCTGGGAGGCACAAGAACCTCAGCGGCCCAGTTGCTGGTAGAGCTGCTTTGAAGGTTGGTTACGTGAGCTGAGTAATTTTACCTTCCAGCTCAGATGTTTGGTCTCTACCGAAACACTTCATTCAGTCACTGGGC
This sequence comes from Crypturellus undulatus, assembly GCA_013389825.1. Classification (NCBI taxonomy): domain Eukaryota; kingdom Metazoa; phylum Chordata; class Aves; order Tinamiformes; family Tinamidae; genus Crypturellus; species Crypturellus undulatus. Next base: position 1,699,213 of record VWPW01007396.1, read on the forward strand.
AGGGATTTACTTAATTCCAAAGAGTTTCAGTCTTTTCAGGTGTTAGCAGCTACTTATACAAGTGCAGAATAGCAGACCTCATTGTTTTTGTCCTTCAGTATCTGGGATACACGTTGCTTTTGCTTTAGCCTAATGCCGCAATGTCATGCATTAGCATGAGCTGTATGTTAGAACCAAAACCTGAGAAGGAGTTGAGTGAAATATCCAGTGTAATTGAAATAGTCTGAAAATGTTAAGTATTATTCTGCTCTGAATAGAAGATCTTTTTCCAACTATATAAATGTTTGAGAAGGCTGCATTCAGCCACACTGCTTTTGTTAAAAGATATTCAATACTGTTTTTGAAATGTGCATCTGAGATTCTTGATAGGGAATTCTCTGTTCCCATAGTTACTTCACTTTTTTACTAGACTCTTTTTTTTGGTGACTTTTTAAGGCTTAGACATAGCCACTCAGACATTTCCTGGGAGAACTTACTTTTAAACAGAAGTTAAATTCAGGAGTGTATTGAGTAGCTTTCTGAGACTTGGGATGTTGATCTCTGTGTTGACAATGTAGAAAGACATAATTACTGTTTTTGGAATTTGTGTAAACTGCAACTTTGTTGGCAGCATGGTACACGTATTATGTTTTAATAAAATAAATGTTGCCATAGGCACGCACTAAGAATATGCTTTACCTGTCAACCCTCTGAAACCTGAAATTCGGTTTATAATGGTGAAGAAACTCCAAAGTAAAGAACATAAGAACTGTGCAAGAGATTTCAGATGGTGTGACCGTGGAAGCACAGCTAGACAACACTAATACCTTCCATACTGCCATGCTCTCAGAGAACTGCCATACTTGAGAACATCACAAGAAGTTTGAACTCTAGATCTAAAAAAACACGGACTCCTCCTGACCCTTCAGCCTGTGTATCTGTGGCATATCTACAAAACACTTGCATAGTTTCTTAATCCTAACTTTCTAGGGAAATTTCTTAGGCTGCCTGGATAAATGCTGTTGTAAGAAAGATGGAAATGAAATCACTCTGTTGCTTGAGCGGTATGCCAGGCTCCCTGCAGGCACTCTCATCACCATTTAGAAGGGCTAAAAAGACAGAAAAGCCACAGCTGAACATTAACCATGTAGGAAGCTGGTCTTGACACAGCCTTTCTCGTCCTCCTCTTTCCCTTTCTCCTATTACCATAAAAAGAGTCACTTATGTTTTGCAGTTTCTGTCAACAATTGTAAATCCTAAGTGCCCCATTGTGGGTTCATTTAGATTCACACTTGAATTTCCATGAGGAAAGAACAGAAACAGCTCTGCCCTGCCCAGATGTTTACTTGTGTTCTATGACTACTGAACAGAGGTTCAGCTACTTTTCCTCGGTGAGACAGTCCTTGCAAGGGAACTCACCCCAATACAGACATACAGGAGAAGACTATGGAGTCAAGAAAAACAGTTAATTTCAATTATTTATATATTTACAGTTGGCACCCACATGACCTTCCAGTCACTGAACATAATTCAATTCTCCCTGATGTGTTGATGTGTTTATCAGGATTTAAAACATTTCTCCCACCACGGCAAATTTCAGCCCACAGCACTTTTTACAGATGTTTTCTAGTAAGTGTGGAGTACCCACTTGTTCGTCAGAGCTTCTTGCATGAAGACTAATCCCTTTACTGGGAGGCTTTCTTAGCTCAGTTTTACCAAGAGACACTCTTCTCACTGAAGAAAGTCCATTGCCATTAACTTTATCTGAAAGCACTGACCTCTGCAGCTCATCTTGCAATACTTACATCTTTTCGGTCCAATCCTGTTCAATTTATTCGTCAATGACCTGGATGAAGGCACAGAGTGCTCCCTCAGCAAGTTTCCTGATGATACGAAACTGGGAGGAGTAGCTGACACCCCAGAGGGCTGCGCTGCCATCCAGAGGGACTTGGACAGACTGGACAACTGGGCAGAGAGAAACCTCATGAAATTCAACAAGGCCAAGTGCACGGTCCTGCACCTGGGGAGGAATAACCCCAGACACCAGTACAGGCTGGGGACTGACATGCTGGAGAGCAGCTCTGCAGAGAAGGACCTGGGCGTCATGGTGGACCACAGGTTGACCATGAGGCAGCAGTGTGACCTGGTGGCCAAGAAGGCCAATGGGGTCCTGGGATGCATTAAGAGGAGCGTCTCCAGCAGGTCGAGGGAGGTGATCCTGCCCCTCTACTCAGCCCTGGTGAGGCCACATCTGGAGCACTGTGTCCAGTTCTGGGCCCCACAGTACAAGAGGGATGTGGAGCTGCTGGAGAGAGTCCAGCGCAGGGCCACAAGGATGATCAGGGGCCTGGAACATCTGCCCTATGAGGAGAGGCTGAGGGAGCTGGGCCTGTTCAGCCTGGAGAAGAGAAGGCTGAGAGGGGACCTGATCAGTGTCTATAAGTACCTCAAGGGAGGCAGTGAATAGGATGGGGTTGGCCTCTTTTCAATGATGGCCACCAATAGAACTAGAAGAAAGGGCCACAAACTAAAGCACAAAAAGTTCCATGGGACCTTAAGGAAAAAATTTCTTGACAGTGAAGGTGACAGAGCACTGGAACAGGCTACCCAGAGAGGCTGTGGAGTCTCCTTCTCTGGAGATCTTCAAAACGCGCCTGGATGCCACCCTGTGCCACGTGCTCTAGGTGGCCTTGTGTGCGCAGGGAGGTTGGACTAGATGATCTCTAAAGGGCCCTTCTGATCTTAAGGATTCTTTGATTCTTATGCTTCTCTGAAAACTCGAGAATGCAGTATGAGAGCATATTCTTGTACAGACAGAGTCCTGGCAGCCTGTACAATGCAACTTTTTGAAGTATATTTTTGTGTAGACATTTGGTGGAAAAGAGGAGATGTATTTATTCACCTCCAATTCTTGAATCTTTTGGTTAGGTTTTCCTTGTACCATTCCTAAATATCAAATTATGATGCTGCTTGCTTTACAGATAAATGACAAAATTATACAGTTTATTATAGAACAGTCCAAATGTGTTTAGGAGAAATCATGCTGTCTGTGAGGAGACTACCTGACTATTCCTTAAAAAAACCCCATATATTCTGTGTTTCCAAGCAATAGCCTGGATGTAATGATCAGATTGCAGTGTAGATCTAGTACACAACATGCTGAAAAACACTTACTTTTACTTCATTATTTCTAAAGCAGTTTGAGCTCTTCCTCCACGTGCATCTGCAGGCCTTTGGCTGTTTCTCAAGAAGGACCGTTCCCATTTACTCAAAACAGAGTTTTGCCCAAGTTAAGATTTCAGTGTCAGGGTGGGTGTTTATTATCTCTTGCAGATGTCTTTACCACACACAGGGTTTTGAAATTACAGTGACACAACCTCTGGGAAATGACATGAGGTATATTAACCACAGAAAAAAACATCTAATGGGAATTAAACAGTAGAAAAAAATAGTGAAAAATATACTGTCAGAAGCAATCCTTGACTGGCAAAAACATGAATACCATGATACATTTTCCTCCCTAAATTTTACTATTTCATTTGTTCAAGGTTGTGTGTAGAGAAAAAGCTGTGCTAGATTAAAAAAAATTGTGCTAAATCTGGGAATCTCCATCTCACAAGTTAGTAGGACTTGAAATGCTCCTCTTTCACTGTTTACTGTATTTTTAGTATTATATTGGTATAATATAATCAATTTTCCTAGTTGGATAAGCAGTCAGATATGAAAGATTAAAAAAAAATACTAGTTAGACCCTACAAACAGCTGTACCATGTCTGGCTGAGGCCCGTCAAATCCTACTAAACCTAATAGCAGATGCTTAGGTAAGAACATAAGAAATGAGCAGCATTTAGTGATTTTTTGCTAGAATGTTCACAGCCTCAAGAAGTTTGTGGTTCAAGTAAAGGGTTGAACATTTGAATTTTATAGTCCTCTTTTTCTCCAGATAGTTTTTTGTTCAGATACTTTTTTAACCTATGTAGCTTTGTAGGATCCACAATATCTTGTGATAAAAGATCATTTAACTACACAATTTGTGACAAAGTATCTACCTTTGTTAGTTATGTTTGCTACTTCATCATTCCTTGAGACCCTATGTAATTCATTATTTACTTTTTTCAATGCTTTCAGAATTTAATAAACCTTGGTTGTGCCCTGACATTATCATATCAGCTTATCTGTTCCCCTTGTAGAAGCAATTCTACACTTTTAACTTATTTTTCTTGCTCTTTTTGCTATATTTTCCACTTTTCCTATCATTTTGATATAGAGGGGTAAGAATACCCTGCAGTGTTCAAGATGTAGTTGCATTATTGCCCTGTACTATGACTTGTGAAGCTTTCTTTCTGTCTTCCAGGATTTTTTTGGAAATAATGATTTATATTTTTGACAAGATTATTAAGCTATTGATAACCCCATGACCTCATTCCTGAGAAGCAACTGTCAGCTCAGAGCCCAGCCTTGTAAGTATGCAGTAGGGATTTTTCTCCTGTATAATTATAAGTTTTCCTTCACTGAACTTGATCTGCTATCTTCCTCACTCAGTCGTTCAGTGATAGGGTCCTTCTTTATTTCTGCAGTCATTTGGGATTTCTATAATCCTGAATTGGTTAGTATTGTTAACAAACATTGACATCCCATATGCATATTATGTCTCTGTTTATAGCTGTGGTGAGCAGTGTGGCCCCGAGCATAAATTCATAGTGACATCCCAGCACAATTAAAAATGAATGAGTATTCCCATCATTTGTTTTCCAGATTTATCTGCTCATTTACCCATGTGAGGACCTTCCCTCTTGTCCATTTCAGTTTGGTTCTTTAAGGAAGCCTTGTGATAAATGTACAGTAAATGAAAGCAGATTATATCAAATATGTATTTTTTGTCCATACATTCATTTAAAAAATAAGAAGAGAATCCAACAGATTTGTAGGACTTGACCTCTCTATCTGTGAAGGCTGTGTTGATCTTCCCCTGCTACAACATTGCTTGGTTTTGTACCTGCTAAATCTATTATTTTGGATAGTTGTTACCTATTTCCCCAATAGAGATGTCAAAATTACTTGTTCATAGTTCTCCAGATCTCTTTTGAAATCATTTGTAAAAACTGGTGTCACTTTTCTGAGGCTGTCTTAAGTCATTTAGTAATTTGTTTTTTCCATCCTTGAGAGTGCATTTAGAAATCATGAGTTCCTGCCACTTTGTCCTGATCCTTTTTTTCTTTTTTTTGGCCCATATTTTTGTTCTGTTCACACCTCAAGCTGAGAAAGATTTTCCATTCACCATAAAGAGATTTGGTAGTGGGTACCAACTTCTCCTCATTTTTTTCACAGCAAATATGATTACAAATAAACTTGATTTTTTATGTTATGACTTCATGTTACTGAGCTTCTTATAGTTTCATCATCTGTTGTCTCTACAGGGGTCTGACATATTTCTTGCTTTTACTGTGTTGAAAATTTTGATTTTCTTCTTTACTCTGTTTCAGTTCTATTTATTTTCAGCCTACTCTCAACTTACCTGAACTATGACAAAGTTTGGCAGCCATCATTTCAAGATCTGTTATTTGTGGAAACATCTGGATTTGATTCTTTTCTCATTTACAACAGGTCAAGCAAAGAACAGTATGAAAATCAATGGAGATATTCAGTGTTCTCTGTGAAGGAAAGAAGAACTAAAAATCTTAAATTAGCCAAATTTTTTTTGTGGCCTCTAGATCAGACAATCCCACATCTATTGGTCTGGCAATCCCACTATGAATCCCCCCAACCTACTAGGGGGAGATTGCCCATCTATTGGTCTGGCAGTCCCCCCTAGATCTACCTCCATATACCTCTGTGAAATTTTAGCTTAATACCTATTCTGATTTGAATTCACAGAATAACAAATATCTGGCATGTATTCAAGGCTACAGTAGAGGCCTTGTCTCTTAAAGGTTTGAGCCCAAATTCTCACTTGAGGAGACCCCAGAAACCAGATGAGAGGAGCATGAACCCTTTGGCAAAGAAACTATCAATGAAGCACTCACTTATTCCAACTGGACTCCAAACAAGTCTGTTACTTTAGGCACACAATTTTAGGAAAGGCTGTGCTTTGCATTTATTAGCTTTTGGGTGTCCTGTTTTTCCATTAAGATATTCCAGATGGTTTTCAAAACAAGAGTTACACAATTATCAGGAACATCTGAAATGTTAGACTTGTAATTCTGTCTTCCAGCTACAAGAATCTTGAAATGAATAATGTAACTGAAAACAACATGAACATACTCTGACACATAAGTTAATGTAGGGAGGGAAATGTCTTCTTATTCTCCACTGTCATTTCACTGGCAACACTGTCATTTCAGAGTCTCTTTTTGCATGGCCCATTAATGAATGGAAGTAGTTCTAACCTGGCTAATCTAGTTTGAAAGGGTGAGGAACCTGTCCACTTCTTACAAGTGGACACAACTCTAAAAGACTTGGGACACATGACATAAAACCTATCTATTCGCTGTTTCAACTTTCAGACCTTTATCAATATTTCATCAATTCAATATCATGGGTGAAATTATTTAAATGAGGAAAATGTGAGAATATAATATATGCTGTGTCAATATAATCGGCTTCAGAGATCAGTTTTTTGAAACTTCAAAAATCCTAAATTATCACTTGCAAAATTTAGAACTGATGAGGCAAAACATGCTAAATTGTGCTTCTCTTGCAAAGAATGGAAGTAGACTGGTTTCCTAGCTCCTCTCAGATGAGGAGCTAGGACTATAGTGAAGGAAACCGAAAGAGATCCTTCCCACTAGCCTTTTTTTTGTTGTTGTTGTTGTCTAATTTGGGAATTTGGCTGTCTAATTCTACCTCTACATCACAGAAAGAAAGGAGGTGTAAGTGGGAGATAAGTGATTGTGACCTTAGGCTGCACAGGTTGCTTGAGTCTTCTCTTTTTGGAGCAGAAGTCCCATTACATTTTCTCACTAACCTTTTAAATCAGATATCCTCAGAGCAGTTGGGATGATGTTCATGATAGGTTTGTAGGTTCCAGCTATGAAAACAAAAGACCTCATTTATGGTGGATCTCTATAGTGGTACCTCATTCAGAAATGCAGAAGTGCCTGCAGAGCCATAGTGGCAGAGCCATAGCGTCTTACTGACTTACGGCAAGGAGAGATGGACTAGAGCTTTCCTTTCCCTGAAAGACAGATATATAGTATAGAATATTATAATATGGAATGGATGAAACTTCTCTGAAGTAAGTAATAGCTGAGATACATATAAGAATGTTCATCCTAACCTAACTGTTCACATGGTATCAATAAGAGCTTTGGTGGAATAAAAACTGTTATGGAATTGCTTATGAAAGGAAGCAGGAGGAGCATGGAGATCTGCAATATTGTCTGCCTCTAATGTTATGAAAATGTACTGAAAAAGTAAATACAAGCCTCTAGCTATAAGGAGTATTGAACTTGGTTGTCCAATTTGTGTCCTTCCTCTCTCACTTCAGTGACTTGCCTACATCATTACTCATCTTGTTATTCATGACCTAAGAACTAGTTCAGAAGCTGAAAATAGGTCATATCAAGACAGAAGATGAGGAGAAAATGCTGGCAAGATGAGGACCTTTTTTTTTTTGAAAATGAGTAAAGCCAGTTCCAATTTTATTCAGCTGTTAGCAGATGGAAACTCACTCCTATTGCAGGCAATTTATTTTAGCAGGCTCTCTGAGTAAATGCCTATGGGGGTGGTAGTTATGATGCTGTTCTAAAACAGAAAAATCAGTTATAAGTCAAGCTTTATATATTATAAGCTATTATAAACAGCTGTGAAAACACATATTTATTTTCACTATTTTTCTTAGCTTCAAAATTTGTAACTGGAATGAGAAATCACAGGGTGTACCCTTTTTATTTCCCTTTATAAGGATTTGTGTGCAAGGCTTCTTTACACCTGTGGATTCCAGAACTATAAGTAATGCAATAAAATTCTGATTCAAATCTCATTGAAATCACCAAGTGACTTTCCTTTGGCTTAATGGGCTTTTCAATGGACATTTTCTAGCTCTAGTTCAAAGTGAGGGAACTTTTGCCCCAGGATCTAAGCAAGCTGCTCAAGTCAGACAATGTTTTTTATGTACATGTGAAAATGGCAAAGTTCCCTCACTTTCAGGCTCTGGTATGCCTAAGTCAAAGATCCCAGTATCATGGAATGGTTGAGGCTGGAAGGGACTGTTAGAGGTTGTCTAGTCCAATCCTCTGCTCAATCAGAGTCATTTACAACAGGTTGTCCAGGATTGTATCCAGACGGTTTTTGAATATCTCCAAGGACGAAGACTATACAACCTCTCTAGGCAACTTGTTCCAGTGTTCTGCCACCCTCACAGTAAAGTTTTTATGTTCAGATGGAGCTTCCTGAGTTTCAATTTGTGCCCATTGCCTCTTATCCTGTCACTGAGCACCACTGAAAAGATTCTGGCCCCATCTTGTGATGGAAAGGCAGGTCTAACATCAGGAAAGAGAGACACTGAAGGTTCATAGGTGATTAAATAGGATAGATTTAATAAGGGACTTGCATTCCAAGCTCTATAGGGAACCCTGGGAACCTTCCTGAGAGGTCACTGATGGGAGGCTGGACTCGCTCCAGTAGCTCCATGTCTCTCTTGAATCAGGGAGCCCAACATTGGATCCAGCACTCCAGCTGCAGCCTCACCAGGCCTGAGTCTCTACTCAGACTTCCTGTGAGGCAGAGGGGAAGTATCACCTCCCTCAACCTACTGAAAAGCCCTTTCTAATGCAACTCAGGGTATCATTGGCCTTCTTGGCAGAAGGGGCACATTGCTCGCCCTGTGGTTGATTTTTTCTTCCCCACTAGAATTCTCAGGTCCTTCTCCCGTTACTGTTTTCTAGCATGTCTACTTCCAGCCCATCCTAGTGGATGGGGTTATTCCTCCACAAATGCAGGATATTTGCAACTATACTTACCTGGATTTAAACTGAAGTGGAAATGGCAGCAGGAGGGCTCTAACTTCTGGACTGAAAAGGATTTTAGGAAGATGTTGAGCTCTCTGACTGTGCTGCTTCAAGCATGTGCACAAATAGAGATGCCAAAATGACTTGAGATCCAACCCATCCAACTAGGAAGTTTTGGCAGTGATAAAGAATAGAAAATAGAAAATTCAGATCACAGAAGAACTTCCTGCCATGAAAACTGAGGAACTGAAAATTAAAGTTTAATGCCCAACAGTTCCATGCAACTGACTTCATCATTTACATGTCAAAAGGAAAAGGTTGTCTTCTGCCTGTATTTCCTGGTGCTTCACAGGGAGCTTCATGGGGTGAAAACTAATAGATGAGGCTTCTCAGAAACATTTGCTGTTGCTGGAGTAATCGACCCTTCTGGTGCTAGGTGTGACTGCTGGAGACGCACACACTCTGGAGCAGGTATCCATGACTATGAGATGCTAATCCCTCTCATTGTAAACCTTTATGAAAATCTGCTTACCTTTTGGCCCTTGCTATGAAAAACTTTATATTGCTTAGCTATGACTGCTGAAATTAAATCTTCTTCAAACACCAACTCTAAAGGACTCCAAGGAAGGTTGATCATATCTGCACTATGATTTCTTTACGCTCATTAAGTTACAATTAAACTGCAAATTCAAGCTCTTCTATTTAGTCTGCAAGTATTTCAGGTAGATCTTGTTTACCATGTGTTAAGAATGTCCAATTCTTGATGTAACAAAATCAATATCAAAATTAATTTCATGAACATCTTTGATTTTGTTATTACTGGAACTCAGGTACTCCTTTATTTCTGTTAGATGTGGATATTTAATTGTAATTGCCAATGTTGTCTTGTAACTTTCATCTAAACAAGAAGAAAGTATTTCTCTTTGCCCAAATGACCTTTCAGTAGATCTGTGATATCATAACTGAGTTCATTCTTTTTGTATTTTTGTATTCCTTTTGTATTTTGATGCATTCAGTACTTCTGTTACCAGATCTTCAAAGAATGACATAGCAGAGGACGACTTTGTTTCTTTTACGTGATCCTTGTCACATAGCAGCTTTCTATACTGAACAACAGAACACACTACTTGATAGTTTATTAAATAGCAAGGTTGTTTATAACCTATTTTGACGTAGGAACTTTGGAGCAAATTAGAAAATGATTTAAAAAATAAACTGATCCTTTCTCCCAAAATACTGTAATGTCATATTAGTTAAGCAAAAAGCATTTCAAAATGGTATTTCCTGTAAACATTCTGCGAAATCTTTCTATTGGTTTGCTCTTTCATTCAATAACTTTGGATTTCATAACATTCTTGAAAACATCTTCCATCTTTTGGCTTTATTTATTTTTTATTTATTTACATGTATGCTTCACCATCACGAAGCCAAACAACTTAGTAAGATATATGCATAGAGTATGTGCATGACATTTCACATTTTTTAACACATTTTTAAGTATTTTTAACTATATTAATAAATATACATTTCCAAAACTTAAATAATCACATTTGTTGAGAGGGCCAACTGGTTTGCTTCTGAACTCAGGTCAAGTGAAACTCAGCACGATTATGGTAAACAGAATTAGCCTCTGGGTTATTTTAAATGTTCCAGCAGGGTGTTCCTTTCTTCATGCAAAGAGGCTTTGTATGGGTGTGCTATGAAATAAATAATTTTATAACAAGAAGTAGATGTTATCTCTCAGTGTCAGTTCTGCTGGTCTTGCATTATAGCCAGTCTTCATGTCTGTCTGTCTTTCTAACACTTTTCATCAGTGTGTGACTTCAGATGACATTCTATTTCTGCAGATATCTTGCTCAGTTATCTCTCTTAAAATAAACTCTCCAGGTCATTAAAGTAAAACATGGCTATTTATCATTGTATGTTTGTTGCTTTTGTTGATCTGTACAAAAGTAAAGTTTTTAAGCATGAAGAGTTAAGTCAGAATTCAAATAAATACATATTTAGTAAATGCCAATTCTTGGGGTTAAATATATGGTATTGAGTTTGCAAATAATTATCCAACAAGTTTCTGATGCATTGCATTAGTGTAATTCTAAGTTTTTCTACTTTAAATAGTGAATGATGTAAATCTAAATAACATCAGGAATTCCTCAGAGTTGATGTCAGTGAGGAACTTTCAGTAATTTCAGAAAACAGATATCTGTAAGCTATGCAAAAATCTCTTTATTATGTTTATTATTATAGCTGAAATAAATTGGCCTATTTTCCCAAAGTCTTTTAAAAATGTTGTTTATTCTTTCTCTTTAAAGTGCAACAATGGCTGAAGTTGATGCAACAACCTTTGTTGCTTAGAGTAGAATGGAACTGATGGTAGAAGTTAAATGTAAAATGGGAAAATCATAGAATCATAGAATGCCTAAGGTTGGAAGGGACCTCTAGAGGTCATCTAGTCCAATGCCATATAAGAAAGTGCTAGAGAGAGATCTGTTAAATTCTCTCACCCCTAAGTCTTAGAGTGCAATAGCCTTAGAGTGCAAAATGTGGAGCCCGCATTTCATGGAGCCTGGTGAAAAGGTAGGTTGTGTGCAATGAGTACAAAGGGAACCCGAGTGCTGGAATACAGTAATCTTGAAAACTGCAGTAATAGAAATACAAAACAAACAGTAATAGCTGAGATGGCCATGTAATTAGGAAGTAATAGAAAAAAAATCTTCTACAGGAACATAGGAATTCACAAACGACCACACCAGAAAAAAAGCTGGATTACTTAGAACTGCATGAAATTAGGAATGATCCTTGGATTGTTATGAATGATAACTGTGTTTTGGCCATAAAATGCACCAATATGTCTGTATGATGAACAAGGGAAGATGTTTCAAATGGATGTAATGTCATCAACAAGAGGTCCTCTGGGATGTAGTGCTCTGTTTGGGCCCTGGATGCTCAAGGAAGTATCAGCTGGGGTGGAAGGGACACATGGCAAGGGTTGTTAATACAGTGCACAGACTAGAGGGGCACTCATTTGAAAGACGGTTAAAGGAGTCTGACTTCTTCTAGTGATCTAAAGCTAGAAAGTTGACGTTATTACTCTCTATACTTTTAACTTACAGTGGCAGAAAGAGTGAGAAGGCAGGAAATGCAAGGGTTGCATAAGTGCTAGAGAAGAAATAGAACTGTTTAAATGATCTGGACAATTTTTGCACAAGATTTATAGCCTTGAAAAATCACAGCCACATTGACACTTTTACTTTTTTTTTTTTTTTTTTGGCATAGACAGGATCCTTGAGGCCATAACGTAGTTTTGTGGTGATGGCAGTGTGGGTTCCACGGGAGCACGGCAGGAAAGGGCAAACAGTGGGAGGCCAAGGGGAAGTGCTGGGACCTGGGACCTGCAGAGGGTCAGAGAGAAGTCAGGTAGGTGAAGGGAAGGCAGGACACTTCCTGAGGGGCTGTGGCCATTAGGACTAGCAAAAGTTTTTGGAGGTGCCTTCCGCCAGGTAAGTCTTCCTAGGGGAACTGGTTAAGCTGGGAGCCAGGGAGGGCAAAATGTAGTTTAAGGGGTATTTTGGATGCGAGTGAGGTGATGGGAGACAATTTCTCTGTGTTGTGAAAGCTTTGCATGTAGATCGGGATATTTTTTAATTTCCCTTCCAAGGGAAAGGAAAATCTGTACCCATCTCAGTTTCAAGGACTCGTGGACCCTTACCTCTCACTTCAGCCACCTACCTTCACTCTATTCTACCGCTAGAATAAGTTCAAGTGAGAAATGGCAAAAATATTTCCTGACATCACAGAAGGGAGATTCTGGGAGATAAAAAAATTAAAGATTAAACTTGTTCACTTCATGAGAGTCTGTATAGAGCTTATACTGCAAAGCGAGACAAGACCCACTAACCTAGGATATCTTTTCTAGTTTTGTATTTCTGTGAAAAAATACACATAATCTCTGTCTTCTGTTGTTTCAAGTGATTGTTCTATGCTTGAAGAAGCAGGACTAGGAAAGCGCTGCCAACTTCTATATTCACCAGTGGTTTCTACAGAAAAAATCACAAGGCCTGGGCAGCAAAAGGGGTATCCTGAAAACTAAGTAGTTTTATGAGGAACAGATCTGATTTTGCTTTTCCCTCTTGCTGTACTATAGATCTGATGCACACTGGGCTCTTTTCTATAAGGTTAAGCAGAAATGGGGTAGCAGTGTTGAATAAGAAGATGCTACCTTGAGCTAGGTTTTCTGTTCTCACTATAGGAAAGTGTCGGACAAGCCAGCCTTTCGCAAAATGACTTTTGCTTTTCCCTGAATCATTTCAAAATACCAAAATAGCTTTCTGCCTTTTTACATGAAGACACTTTGAAAATATCCTTCATATACAAATCACTGTGAGTTTGATTATACAGAAATCACAAAGTGCTGAAAATGCAGGATGATTTTGAACATGAAGGTAAATACTAACAGCATGTAACTCAACAACTTTCAGTCAAGTCTGTCATCTTTATCTGCCTTATTAAATAAAACGCTTTTTGTCAGAAAGAAGGCTTTGGCTGAGTGGTCATCATTAAAGCTTTTGACATCTATTCTGATGAATAACCACCCTGAATTTTCTAGAGACAGCTCTTTTCTCCTGTCAGACATAATTCATCCAGAAACAATAAATGTGCTTTGAGTATACGCTGTGGAGGGAGGTCAGCTGTGATATGAAATAGCAAACTCCGCTAAAACTGGATTTACCTTCCCTATCATGCCAAAAATAGAGGTTTATCATCTGCAACCTTCAGAAAAGACTCCTTACAGAGTCTTTCAAGTTGCTGTGGTAAGCAGACCTTCTCTTACCCTCAAAAAGATCTCCTATCCCATTTAATATACCTCTCCAAGTGTAGGCTAAGCATCTCTTAGGACAAAGCAATATCTGCATTGAATTTTGAAGCATTCAGTTCTTCGTAAGCCAAAAAGCTTTCCACAAGGCAATCGGTGTTGGCAGGAAGTACAGCCTCCACCCAAAAGCTATTCCTTGCACAGTTCCACATGGTGTTGAACCCTTTTCAAGAGAGTATATACAATTTCACTCAGTATGAGAAAATCAAAGTCAATCTATCACAACCATGATGAATCAATAGTATGTTTTAAGGCAGGGAGATGGGATGGGAACAGAATTGTTCTTTGTGGGTTTTTTTTTTTTTTCTGAAATGAAGAGGGAGCGTAACTGTTGTGCAGAAATTCCAGCTCTTCCTTCTTGTTTATGAATGCAATTAATGGACCTGCTTTAAATTAAGGAACTGCTCCTTTCCTTCTGCTATCAAGGATTAATGTCAGCATTAGTGAGGTTTCTCTCTGGAAGAGAGAATTTCTCTCAGATCAACAACTGAGAAGTGAATCAAACCCGTGAGTACTTTGAACGCCACTGACATTCCTTACCTTTCCTTCTTTGAAAAATGAGGAAAAAAACTCCATAACAATAACAATCTGATTATGTGCTGCACGTCAAGGAAAACACATTCACATGCAAATGGAGATATGTGGTCAGTCTGACACTACTTTTTAAAAGGATAAAGCATCCTACATCACAAAATCCAGATTAATGTGAAACAGCAATATTCAACACCACTGAAGAAACCAAGGCCAAGTTATTTTAAACTGAGCACCTCTCTAAGTGAAGGAGTTTGTGAAAGCTACTGGTTAGTTTGAAAATGTGTATATCTGTGATTTTTCGCATGTTCAGAGTGAACCTAATGAAGTATTCAGAATACCAGAAGCAATTTAACTAGCCCAGGAAGTTAGCTGATTCTTTCTCCCTGACTTTATTTTCTCTCTCCCTCTCTAATGGGGATAATTTCTAATCTTTCTCTGTGAATAAAACATAAAAGTGAGAGTATCCCATGAAGATCTTTCTGCTTTCAAGGTAACTCTGTCCATGTTAGCAGGGGACTCACACTGAGTAAAATAGATATTATTTGTCATTATTAAGCATTCAGGTCAGCATAAAGCATGTATATACTCACATGACAAATGTCAATCCTATACAGATTTTTTTTTCTGCTGAACGACAGATTTCTTTTGTTAAAGGAAAAATTATGCTGAACAATGCAAGTAATCCAGCATTCAGAGCTAAAACATGATGATTATCCCTTGAAGGAGAAAGTGAAAGCACCTTAGGTGTGCAGAGAGGCAGAGTGGGAAGATGGACGTAGGTGTTTTCCTGTCCTGCAACAAACATGTAGAATAAATGGGAACGTGTATAAAAGGCTTGGAGAACAGCTTGTAGTGCAGCATAACAGGTCCCACTGTTGTCTGTGAGTAGACAGTAATAACTAAAAGATATCTATTTGTTCAAGTGGTTGTAGAAGTGCTATAAAAGAGTCGGAAAAACATATTTTTTCTTTTTGGATAGCAAAGACTAGTGCAAAAGCTTCCTATTATCAGATGCCAGTTCTTCACGTAATCCTAGCTTTTTGCTGAGGTCATGAGAAATTAATGCTGGCCACTGTGAGAGGCACAGCTGTGCACCAGTACAGCATGCAGAGTGTTCTTACTTTGGGAACTCATCTGCACTCAAAATTCTGCCACTTGGATGAGTGTCTTGGTGGAAAGACTTTGTGAAGAAAGCAACTGGCAGGCTTCCTATACAAGTTACTCAGTGCTGGTGTGAACCATGCTTGGCTGAGGGAGTTGCAATGATGCCATTGCAGCTGTGGTTACAAACCTAGGGCAGATAAGCCTTCAGAGAAGAGGTGGGTGATAGACATGAGTGACCTCCACTGGTGGGGCTGCCAGCTTTCAAAAATCTAGTTTCGTGCTGATTGGGACATCTGCAGTGTGTAGTTCCTGCACATTGCACATAATGCCCCAACAGGCAGTGTTAACTCTTTCATCTTAACAAATGCAAATATCTGTGTTTATGATGAAGGACTCATATGGTCAAGCCTGTCTCAACTGCTGATTTTGCAGTCCCTGACTAACCTTACTCCCTTTTCAGCTGGCAGCCTCCCAGCCTCTCCGTGCCCTGCTTTTGGGGGCAGCAATTGCACTGGTACGATTCAGCACAAGCATCTTTATCACAGGGAGTTTTGAAGCACATTTTACATTAACTCAATCAGCAGCATGCAAGACAAAGAAACATATGGGTCTTTATCGTCGTCATTATTGTAATGATGATTATCCAGAGAAAAAGGGAAGATAGTTAAGAGCAAAATCTAACTAAATGAAAAGATTCTTATATTAGCATGCCATTCCAATCAAGTAATCTGGTTTAAGTAATTACATTATGATTACTCAGAAGGTATCCATTTTAAGATCCAGAAATCTAAATTTATGTAAGGCCTACAGCATGTACGTTAGTGCTGCACATCATACTGTCTGGACTAGAGCTGGGAAGATTCTTTGTAGAGAGCTTGCTTTGCAGCAGAAGTAGGTTTATATTCAGTGTATGAGCAGCTTAAATTAACCCCTTCTTCTAAATTAGGATTTTTTTTGCCTTTTTTTTTTAAATTCCAAAACAAGGTATGTTAAAAGACTTATGGTAAATTTCTCTCAGGATTAATTTCTTGTTTGTGAAAAGGAAGATAGGTTTTCATGAACAATTTCATACAATCTATCATAGAAATTTCTATATAAATGTATAACAAGTAATGATAATTAATACTTTGCCTGAAGTACTACCATGCATGTAAATCACAAAGATTTGATAAGGAAATGATATGTAACATAGCATTTCGTAGTAGCCAAATAAGTCTAACTCAGTGTGGTTCTGCTATTTTTGAAATACCTATTTACTAGCAGTTTGTCGTGCATTTCTAATATGACATTCATAGTAGGTTTAGACTATTTTGTTCTGTTACTATCTCATCTAATTAGTTTAAGCATACGGCAAAGAACAGAACCTGCTGTTAGCAGCAGACTCCAAAATTCAGTTCTGGGCTCAGAGCTGCATAATTAATCTCATTTATTGCTGCAAAATGAATGTGTGGTTCATCCGCCTTTACTAGTTTGTGCTAGATGAATCATTTGAAAAGGGGCTTCCTTGTAATTTTACTCAGCTTCTTTTGACGCCTCATTCTCAAATATATCCAGTCAGCTTGATCTGCTGAGAGCTTCAGGGCAGCCCTCATTCCCAGTGACCTACCTTTCAAGAAATATTTCGTATGATACAAAGGGAGATCATGGGATCAGGGCTCCTGCTAAGCTTATGTGAATTCCTTCCCTCCCCTGTAGGCAGAGGATCTTGCCCAGTCGTTGCTGTCACTGTTATCCTCTGTGGTGGCTGCCTGCAGGGACATCTTCATCCCTTTGCCTCATCAGAATACAAGTCTCTCCTGGTCCTTTTCACTCTTCTCCTCAGACTCTACTGTTTTTCCCTGGAGCTGTATATTTACTTCTGTGAGACTTTTTGGATATGGTTTACACAGAAAACTTTAGACAAAATAAGGCTATTGTATGAAGTTTAGGCTTACTTTGCATCCACAGCTGGTAGTAATAGAAAAATTGAAATGTTATCAAGTTGATTGTGATATTGCATGAATAAAGAGCTGTGATTTCACATGCAGTCTCCACATTTTTAATAGAAAAATGTAACATGTCTTTCTGTGCAATGTCATTAAAAATTATACGTGCTTCAGTTTCATTTGGCAGGATACAATGGGCACTAACAGCCCAGTGACCAGCATTTGGCAAGTACCATGCCCAGAACACATATTTGCTGGGTAAACAAGTTATATGGCATTCGGAAAGTGCTGATTTGATGATGCAAAGACTGCAAATATCTTCTCATGTAGAAAACATGTGGTGCCTTTCTCATAAACCCTACAGGTAGAGTATGTATCATTCTTTAAGGCTGCTGTGGGTAAAATTGCAAAATGGAAAAAATACTAATAAGCTTTTCCAGACGGCAGTATAAAAATATTATTGCTTCTGCTACCATGTCTGCTATTTATTATATCTCCTTTTACCCAAGCACGGCTTAATAGTATCATAAGTTTCCCTCAGTTTAGTTCTGTTGAAAATAGCTAGGATAGAAATATGGAGATGGTCTGATGCTAAGCTAGCTAGTCATTCAAGTATGGTCAGTTATTCAAGGAGAGGAAAAGGAGGGAAAAGAGCAAAAGATGTGAGGGGTGAGTAGGGGAGAGGACTGGAGAGGTGTTCCTTATCCACTTCCCCTCTATATCTGGGCATATATTCACTGGGCATCCAAAATGGAGGTGTAACCTGCCATATGGTGGGTCCATATGCAAATCTAACAATGTGAGGGGTGTAAAGTTGTTTTAGGTCACATAGCAAGGGTTTTTGACAGGTCCAGATGATTGTCCATCAAATGACAAAGCACCAACTCCTTTTGCTGGATGTGCACCTGGTTTTTGTTATGGGATACCTGTGAGTAAGTGTGTGCACACTTACGTGATCAGGGAAGAGGTATAGCTGGATGCTGCTTGGCTGCTTGCATGTAGACCAGCATACCTACATTGGGCTCTGCCAGACTGCAGCATCTGCTCCAGATTTGGGTCTTTCTGGACTGAGTGAAGCACATTCTTGCAGGAGATAGACAGACTATTAACTTTAAGTGGTGACATTTCTGGATAAAGGAGCAGTGATACCTTCACTGAGAGCTTTGCAGAAGGGAGTTTCTGGACTTTCTACTCATGAAAATATGTTGTGAATAAATTGCAAATGTAAATAGGGGTCCAAATACTCTAGTGATTGGTTTTGTAACAAGATGCTAATGCAGATCATTACTGCTCAGAAAAGGTGTGCCAGTTTGCTGGAAACTATGTGAACAAAATTCATCTAGGACAGAGTCAATGAAATCCTTCATAATGCTAATCCTTAGCATTTTGGAGTTGCACCCAGGGACTGGGCCTGAATTGTTATGGCTTTTATAGCCCTTTTTTATTATTAGGAGAGGAATTTTCTTGACATATATTGCCATGGGAATAGCAAAAGGAGCTACATTCTGGGTGACTAGGTTTCAAAAGGAGAGGTTAGAATCAGAGTTACCATTTTGCTGTTCAAAAGTTTGTAAGGTGGGTAGCATAAGACACTGGATGAAATCTTCTGCTACTGTTAGTTATGGCTTTGAAGGCTCTTTGTGAAGAAAAAAAATGCTCTGTAGACTTGAGGAGTTGAGGACTAGCACCATGCAGCACCTTGGGAGGAATGAAGTTGTGGCTTGCACTGCACAGAGGCAAAGAGTGCTGGAGGGTGTCCCCCAGACTGAATGGGATGGCTAAGGAGGGAGATCTCACCAAGAGTAAGGAATCTGCTTAGAGGTGTTAAAGTTTTGAAATATCAGAGCAGTGGTGAAAAAGTGCAAAGAGAAGCCACTTATTTTGATTTAGTCTGTTAAATACTAAAAGGAGCAATGCCCTGAGGAAGGTTTGCTTTCCTTCCCTCTGGGATTGGTGTGTATCTGTCATTACAAAAACTGACTGGAATTCTTTTTTCCTATTTACGGGCCTTTGCTTTTCTCCAGGATGAGCTTCTGTTTTGCGTATTTGGCATTAATGATTTTGAATTGAGTCATTACTGAGTCTGACAACTGACATTTTAGAAATTTCTGGCTGGCTTTCTCTTGAACATTATGAATTCCTGGGTCAGATCTTGAGAGAGTTTCTGGGAGACCAGCTTCTAGGAATTCTTTCACCTGTCCCAGGGTAGGGAAATGTTTGACATTTCCAACAACTCTCTTTCCTTAGTGGCTTGAAATTTGTGTGCTGGTAGGTCAATCAGCTGTTTCTTGCTGTCTCCTGATTCCAGTAGTCCCTTAATCCTCTGATATATCAACCATATGTGGAGGGTAGATAGAGATCTGTTAATTAAAGAGTTAAAGAGAAAGAGAGAGAGAGAGAAAGGACGGCTTTTATTTGCTGAAAGAAAAGGAAATTAAACTGTGAACTGCCTTTGGCATTTGTGTCTATGTCTGACCACAGCCATTAAGCAAGTGACGTCCAGCTGCAGCGTAGTCTGAATTAGTCCTACTTCAGCTGAAATGTTAAGGGTGCAGTTATCACAGTTTGCAAGATACTTAGACTTGCTAGTAGGGTTTTTATCTTTTCTACAATAGCATCGTTTTTTTTTTTTTTTCACAGGAGCTGTTCCTAGCTCCTGTGTTTGTGCAGTATGTTTATTCTACCTCAAATACACCGAATATAGTGTCCATCTTGATCTTCATTCTCAATTTCCAGCTTTTCTACTAGCTTTACACTTAATTCTAATCCTGTTCTCAAACATATGAGCAGTACCTCTTAGTTCTGCATGATCCTGCAGATTTAACAGGCACATTTTCTTCCTGAATATCCAAATCATTACTGATATACCAAATAAAACCAGATACTGAGAGATTCATGTGAAACTTCACTTCAAATGTTCTCAATGTTAAAAAAAGAAGTACACATAACTACCCCTCGGTAATCTTTATTCGACAAATTTCATGTAGAGCCTTGCTTGTTTATGGGTAAATCATGACAAACTGAAAAGTCTTTCTGAAAGTCAGAAGGTAAAGCTATCAGTTGCTTCTTCCCTATCCACAAATTTAGTAAACACAATTTTAGCAAAAATTAGTATTCTTTCTTTAAATGGACAATAACAATAATAGTGTTAATAATTCCTTTTTTTTAACCAGAAAAAATACAGCATTACCAGCTTGTTGAGATAATATTCCAGTGCTCTAGCATGAGTTAGGAACTGAGTAAAGACCTTCCACTTTGACTAGGGACACTAGGCTTTTCAAGCTGACTCTCTGGCAAAAGCAACGTGAAGATACTTGCACAATACTCAGATTTGGATACTGCCCCTGAGGGAGAGGGAGGAACCTGAACATCCCTCCTGCAAATAGAGCAGCAGAAGCTTTTCTCTTTCCGCTTAGGTACGTACCTCATCTCAGCCTTTCTTTTCATAGATGGACTCAGCAATATTTTTTTCAGAAAGCTTGGAATTTCTTGAGGATACGGTTGAGAAGATCCTTCTTTGATTTTACACCAGATTAAGAGCATCTTATGTTTTTACAGCATACCTTAAAGTTTATGACTGAACAGCCTGAACCTGTGTCAGCCCAACGTGTTTTGTTTCCCTCTTGTCTATTCTCAGTTTAGATTCAGTATGAACCCCATATATTCACAGAATCGCTGATGTTAGTAGTCCACTCGCCCTGCTCAAGCAGTGACACCGGGAGCACGTGGCACAAGTTTTCGTACAGATGGCTTTTGAATATATCCAAGGATAGAGACTTTGCAGTCACTCTGGGTATCCTGTTCCAGTCCTCAGTCACCCTTACAGAAAAAAAAAACAAAAGCAAACAAAAACTTATGTTCAAATGGAGCTTCCTTTGTTTCAGTTCGTCTTCATTACCTCCTGTCCTATTGCTGGGTACCACTAAAACGGTTTGTCTCCATCCACTAGGACCCTTCCTACAGATGCTTATACACACTAATAACCCCCTCAGTCTTCTCCCAGCTGAACAGACTCAGCTTCCTCAGCATCTCCTCATATGAGAGTTGCTCCAGTCCTTCCATCATCTTAATAGCCCTTCGCTGAACTCACTTTAGTAGCTCCGTGTCCATCTTGTCCTGGGAAGCCCAGAACTGCATTCAACACTCCAGGTGTGGCCTCGCCAGGGCACAGTAGAGACCCTTGACCCGTTGGCAATGTTCTTAATGCACTCAGGATACCACTGACCTTCCTTGTCAGAAGGGCACATTGCTGGCTCATGCTCAACATATTGTCCACGAGGGCTCTTTCTCTGCAGAGCTGCATTCCAGAAGGTCAGACCCAAGCCTGCATTGTATTCATCATAGTTCTAAGTTTCTGTAAAATATGACTGCTAATATTCATGAATGTTTGCAATATAAGGTCCACTGTTTGAAAAGACTTTGCAATGATACGTTTCCTTTGCATTTCACATAGAAAAGAACATTTCATCCCACTGTGGGCTAGTGTTTTGCTAATACTTTACCAAATACTGGAGTTATATTTAGTTGATTCTGTCAAATGTTCAGCTGGTGGTGCCTCCAACCAGCTAACCCCAAGGGATATTTTCAAAGCTGGAAAGTCATGATGGTGGCATAGCAACAGGCAGGTCAGAAATCTTTCTGGAGTCAAAGATTAAGAAATGCTTGTGAGGTAAAGAGTTTGAATGCAAATAACTCTCTAAGCTTGTCCTGGAATCTAAAAATCAGATCTGTCTCTGTGGAATCAAGCTACGAACATAATAAAAATAAGATCGTCATTCATTAGGATGCAAAGCATACAAAGATTGTCAAAGAGAATGTGGAGGAAATGCACTGAACTGCTTATCTGAACTGCTGTAAGTGTATTTTCTTGCAATACCTCTATAAATGTCATTATAAGTGATGACACAAACATTCTACTGCCATAAAAGTTTATTTCCTTCTCTCTGAGAATCAGAACTCCATGTTGTTTCTTCACAGATTAATGGCTATGCAATAATATATATATATATCAAGTGCCTCAGCTAAGTGCCTGATAGCCTTGCAGAACTGGAATTAGGTTTACAAAGAAGGCATGAAGGATGTGCTCTTTGGGATCTTTTCTAAGTTATAGATGCACATTATGTGTGTAAATGGTCAGAGCAGTCCCTGGCACACTTGTGCCCCCTCATCAGGAGTGACAAATGAAGGATCATGTCTGTTAAATAGCTTGGATGTATCCAGCCTACTTTGGAATGTTAAAACTTAATTCTCATCTTTGTTCTGGCTTCATTTCTAGCAATTATATTTTGAAAATGCTATCGTGTCCAAGTTCTGCTATTTTTGCTCTTTCCACAGGATCCTTACCACAGTTCAGATCATCCTTTCTTATTTGTTTTAGAAATTACAGTTTGAAGAATATTTGAAAAAAAAGTGAAAGGATAGCCCCTTGAACAGACTGACTCTGTAGCTGGTACATGTAGCTTCTAAAATTGCACACCAGCACAAATTGCCCAGCATTCTGGTTTTCTCAGACTCAGATACTTTGTGAAACCTTAAGTGAAACACTCTGAAAAATGTCTATCATCATACTGCATAATAAATATAACATGGCCTTAGGAAACCTCTGACAGGGATGGAAATCACAGCACAAGTTAAAATAACGAATATTGCATAGTGTGCGCTTTGAGTACATGCATGCTCATCTGCGCTTGAAATGGATTAAATATGTTTTCCATTGTCACAACTATGTTTACTGCCAGAGCAATACAGAATATTGAGCCTTCTAGTTAGAACAATACATCTAGCCTTTTTTTTCCTTTGAGGTGTTAGTGCCCATACTGTGGTTAGGGATGGATATCAGCAAACAGAACACCAAGGCAAAAGGAGATGGGTCAAGAAGTCCTACAGCACGTGTCAGATCAGTGTCCTGTGGCTGTGCTCCTGTCCCCTTGTCCAGAATGGGATGAGTGAACAACATGTTGCTCCTGGTGGAAAGCACTGTGCTTTCCCAGGACACAAAGGAGTGACCGTGATGGCAGGGAAAAGGTATCGGTATCTAAAGTTAGGAGAAACAAGCACAATGACCCTCTTCTGCTCTAGTCTGGATGATCCTTTGCTTTTAAACTAGGATTTAAACTAACACACTGCTGTGAACCCACCGTTAAATTAGCCAGGTTTGCCTCTGCGACTTCTCAACATGATGCGAAACTGCTAATGCAGTTTCTGCCCCTGAACTGATGTATTTGTTCTGGTAAAAGTTCCATCTTCTAAAATTTATAATTAGAATACATAAAACACAGATACTTATCCCGAGGAATTCATTTAAAGACAGTATTATTATGTTAGAGCCGAGTACTTTGATTGAATGGGGGTACTCAATCCTTCAGAGAGAGGCACTTTGTGGCTTTGTTCACAGGAAGGCTGGTATCCTGCCACATTGCTGGGTACAGGGAGATCCAGTCACGAGCATAAGATTTATCTGTTTCTAAAATCCTTCTTCCTTGTTTAGCTATTGAGGTTATTGCAGATGGATGACTATGCTGTGGCTCTCAACAGAAAGAAAGACTTCTTAAAGAAGGAAACCAAAAATAGACAAAAGTTGAAAATAATAGAAGATATAAATATAGGGAATGAAAAATGGAATGACTGGAATGGATAAAAATCCAGATATGATTTCCTACCTATATTAAACCAGTTATTTCTTTTACTTTCCACTTTATCTATTTTTTGAAGCAAGCTACACTTTCAGAAGTAATTAAAATTAGGAGGCCTGGAAGCTGGAAAATTAAGCTGCTTTCAGAGGCTTTCTTTGGTCCTCATAGCTGCCCACAACACCACTATAGCCGTGCAGGCTCATGGAGGCTGTCCCTGAATTGGAGAAACAGGGACAAAAGGAGTTACATCCGGGAGAGCAGAGTTCAGAATTGCAAACTCCACGTGCATTTCTTTTTGATGTGACTAATGGTGCGTTTTTTAAAAATGCTCCATGAATTGGTCAAGAATTGACAGGTGATAACATGCTCTTCAGTGCGCTACCAGAGCCACTGCCAAAGCGCAGGACTGTTAATGCAAGGCAGCCCTTAGGGGAAGGGGCTAAGCTGGTGTCCCTGCTGCTCAGTGAGGACTCTTCCCTTTCCTCCTGAACGCTTTAGACTTTTCCAAATGACCTGTGGGCACACTGCTTGCTGCGGCCTCACTTGAGTTTGCAATGACAACACTGTGCTGGATCTGCTCGGCCCCTTCCAAATGTGTTATTCTGATTATCTGGGACAAGGAGTCTGCTCGGGCACAGGCTGTCTGTGGTACCTACTGTCCTGCCAGTCTCAGCGCTGCTCTTTACCATGGCAACAGCAACGTTGCCTCCGTCGCTTTCCAGCTTTCATTTCCTTGCCGTGCTTTCTCTTGATTTCCTGGCACCTGCTGTCACTTAGCAATAATAAAGCTGTCCTTGGTATCAGCAATTGATCTCTCAATATGGGACAAACAGGTTTGACAAGCGCAAAGGGGATGCTGCATTTCTCATGGCAAGTTAATCTATTCAAAGTACTTGGAAAATTATTTCCACTTTTGTTATATACAGATGACCCCCAGCAAGGCCGGTGTTTGCAGAATGTGATTCAGACTGTGGGAAGATTCAGCATGCAGGATTTCACTTAGGTAAATGATTTGGCTAAAAGTCAAGCTAATAGCTAAAAGCCGTTTGCTGAATACCTTGTGCCAGAACTGAAAGGCATAAGTGGAGTTACTGTTTATTTAAATAGAGTATGAAGCAAATCTTAATTTCCTGAATAATATTCCTAGGTGGTCTTAGCAAACAGATAAGCTGTTTCAGAAAAGCCTGTCTCCGCAACTGACTTTCCTGGAAAGCACAATGGATCATCTGCCCTTTTCCATGCAATCCTGGTGCTGTTTGGGGCTGAAGCATGTGGCACATTTTTTTTAGGGCTTACTTTGCAGATCTGGGTTTGATGGCAAATGAAACCCTTTACTGAGGTACAGAAGAAACTGTGTTTTCACACAGATCACTTCAAGACCTTCAAAATATTCCTTGTCTGCTACAAGATGGTCTGTTAGTGGGCTTGAAACAATTCACTGGAGTGAGTTTTTTACTATGCCATTGGAGCAGTAGCCATAATTTTTACTTTATTTTCCTGAGTTGTGAGTGATTTGAGGTCTTTCTGTCATTGATGGGTAGCAAACACTTACAGGATCTAATTCGCAAAGGGAGGGCTCATCACTTTCTGAAGAAGAGATATCTTTAAGTCAATAAATTAATATCTTTTAAGTTCTCACTTAAGAACCTAAGAGAGATACCTTCAAAGGGTATTCAAGATACTAATTACTTAAAACAAGTCAGAAAAAAAACATGCTTATGAGATAACAGACAGTTTGATAGCATTTTATATATCAGGTTAACAGGGGATGTTTCCAAGGACCAGACTCAATGGTTAGAAAATAATTTCTGATTCTGAGGAAGACCTGAGTATCTCCCATTCATATTTTAACTTCCCTTCAGTGAGTTTTCTTTGTCACAAAGTAGGACAAAAACATTGACTTCCAATCAAAGGTAAAAGAAAAACATAATTACATTTTAAAATAAAGTATGTTTTATTTCTATAAAATGTTTTTGAAGCCAAGAAGTTACCCAGACAAGAATAATATGGAAAATGAGGCCATGCATAAACAAATTAGATAGATAGAATCATTTTAAGCAAATTGTTAGTAGTCCTTTTACTTCAGTGTATAGATTCATCATAGAGCATAGGAAAACTGCTCCTTTATGGGCAAGGCAGAGTATTTCATCATTCAGTTTCCTCTGAAATGCCTGGTAATGAATTAAGTTGGATTGATTTGCTCCACTATATCAATCTTTATGTTC
The DNA here is from genome assembly GCA_013389825.1 of Crypturellus undulatus. Taxonomy (NCBI): domain Eukaryota; kingdom Metazoa; phylum Chordata; class Aves; order Tinamiformes; family Tinamidae; genus Crypturellus; species Crypturellus undulatus. The sequence continues at coordinate 1,725,433 of VWPW01007396.1, forward strand.
ACGGGATGGACAAATAGTGTACATAGCAACCCAAACGTTTAAAGATCAACCCTGGGTTTAAAATAAAGTGTTTCCATCTTTTAGACTCTTCTATGTGTCTTGTGACTCTATATGAACACAGTCTTAAATAACATTCATCATTTCCAGGAATTTCTCCTGTCACATTGCCCAAGTCACAGCATCACAGAATCACAGGAGGGTTGAGGTCGGAAGGGACCTCTAGAGATCATCTAGTCCAATCCCCTGCTCCAGCAGGGACACCGGGAGCACGGGGCACAGGGTGGCATCCAGGCGGGTTTGGAAGATCTCCAGAGAAGGAGACTGCACAGCCTCTCTGGGCAGCCTGTGCCAGGGCTCTGTCACCCCCACAGGAAAGAAGTTCTTCCTCACATGGAGACAGAACTTCCTGTGTTTTATACCCATTACCCCTTGTTCTGTCACTGGCCACCACCGAGAAGAGTTTGTCCCCATCCTCCCTACATTCTCCCCTCAGGTATTTATACAATTGAGAAGATCTTCTCCAGGCTAAACAGGCCCAGCTCGCTTAGTCTTTCCTCATAGGATAGAGGCTCCAGTCCCTTAATCATCTTTGTCACTAGATCCTCTCTAGAAGCTCCATGCCCCTCTTGTCCTGGGGAGCCCAAAACTGCACCCAATACTCAGGGTGCAGGGGAGTTGGACTGGATGATCTCCAGAGGTACCTTCCTACCTCAACCATTCTGTGATTCTGTGTAATTATAGCAGATTTAAAAAAAAACAAACAAAGATAAGGTTTTCAAAGGAGATTTACAAACATATCATCTAATTCTTCTTGAAAGGTCCATAAAGGTCTAGGGTTTGAACTGTTGATTGAACTGTTAGATGCTTTTGAAAATTTTGCATATCACAACTATAACTGATCAATCACAATTATAACTGAACATGAGCTGACAGATCTCTTGTTGGCCATTTTTGCATTGTGGTTATCTGTATTTCTCTTTTAAGAATAAATTAATAGCAGAGCTCCTGTGTTCACTCCTGTGAACAAACGGGAAGAGAAGCACTGAAATCCCATAGTCAATTTATCATGGAAGGCAATAATACCAGTCAGTTAAAGGAGTTAAAAGAGTTTTAGTTCATAGCAACTGTAAAATTACCACTAGCACTCTGTTGTTCAAGGCATACACATTAATATCACTTATATTCAGTGATAATTTCTAAGGTTGCAGTAAGATAGACAGGAATTTAGCATGATCTTGTGGTAACTGGTTTGGTTTCTCCTGACAATATCCAGGGACTAGGACAAGACAAGTCTGTTGTAAGAGATGGAATACAGCAGTTAGATGTGGGTCTTCTGGGAACTGTTATTTAATTTCTTTCTTCAAGATGAGACTTCCATACTATATATGAGAAAAACATTGTGGAAAAAAAATCATCTTTAATTTAACTTACTAAACTTTAATGAAAAAATATGCTTTATTTAACTGCTCCTATGAAGTTTATACTGCATTCATTCAAGGTAATTTTCCTGATCAGGGAAATGATCTCTCCCAAACTGCAGAATGGTTAATCTGAAAGAGAAGAGATCAAAGCATTCCTTTTAATTGCTTTAAATGGACATGAGGAAACAATGAAGTCCATTCCTCCTCTCTGTATTCTTTTAGTCTATCATTTTAAGGATTTTGTAGGCTCTTTTCCAACTGAAATGTGCATGAAATTCCAAGTCATAATTATATAAACTGTTTTCATTATGAGAAGAATACTGCTCTATATTGCACCTACACTGTTGGGTTCATCTCAGCTATCATTTAACCAGTAGAAAGTTATGGCCGGTGTAAGCTTGTTATCGAGGTTTCATCTATTCCTTGTAGGGAGAGATGGACATTATCAGGGAGTGAATTATCCCACTGTAAGACAGGTCTATGTTATAGTTGGAAAGTTTTTTTTAATTTTCCACAAAAGGTGGCAGATATATCAGCTAGGTTGAGTCAGGACAGCTCCTACTTCAACTATGTTCTCACTACAGTAAAATCCTTAACAAATTACCTTTCAAAAATGGAAAGAAGTTTTTATTTGAAGCATTTTCTCCAGGCTAACTAAGACTCAATAATGACGTCAAATGGACAAGCAGTACAAAACGACCCTTAGTATTTATTTGTAGTTAATATTCTCTGCTCACATAAGGACTGAAAGGCAAATAAAAATTCTATTACATTTGTGATTCCCCTACTAGAGCAGAATGCCATTAAAGATAATTTCTGATATAGTGATACAGAACTAATGCCTGGTTTAGCATGGTACCTTACAGATTGCAATTATTATGAATTCTTTTTTTTTATGTTTTACTTGCTTTGTCTGTAATGATTTCATTAAAATAGGCTAATTCTCTCTCCTCATATGTGGGTCTCATAGTTCTCTTCCACTGTTTTACACTGGAGTATTTCCATTACTACTAGGAATTCACTCTTGCTTTGTACCACGTATGTAAAAGGAAAGATAGGCCCTCCTCCTGAACTTCATGCTCACAGCCCTATTTCTCCCTTAGTTTAAAGAGCTACTTAATTCCTGCTTAGTGGCCAAAAAACCCAAAAAAACAAACAAAAATGCATTTTTCCATACGTGCAGCTTAAACTGCAGTGAAGGGGGCTATTAATTACACAAAATTTAGTTCACGGTGTATTCTGCAATGATATGACTTGACTTCTCACTTGCACAGTAAAATGCAGCCCATTGCAGTATGAAACACTTTTGAGAATTTTTTAATAAAGTGAGAATTTAAGTGGCTTCTGTTTAGCATTAAGCTTCTACATTTCTAATAGATCATTTGGACTAAACTTAAAGAATGAGCAGGTTTTATCTAGCTTAGATTTTTCACTATGTGAAAATGTCCCTCTGCCCTCTGCAAGAGCCTTGTGGGCAGCACGGACTCCATGAGTCTGGCTGATGGATCAGCACCTCGGCTTGCTGTAGCTAACAGCAACACAGCAAGCTTGGAGGTCAACGCAGATGCACTGCCATTGCTTCATCTTGTCCCACTGGAAACCAAAACCAAAATTCATTTTGATTTCAAAGATTCTTCCCTTACATGTATTTCCATGTGTTTAATGAACAGAAGGGGCTGGTCTCTAGTCTGACCTTTCCAATAATACATGTCATGGGATTTTCACAGAATCACAGAATGATTGATTTGAGGTTGAGGATGAATTGAGATTGAGGTTGGAAGGGACCTCTGGAGATTATCTAGTCCAAGCCCCTGCACAAGCAGGGACACCTGGAGCACAGGGCACAGGGTGGCAGCCAGATGGGTTTGGAAGATCTCCAGAAAAGGAGACTCCACAACCCCTCTGGGCAGCCTGTTCCAGTCCTCTGTTACCTTCCTTATATGGAGATGGAACCATTTCAATTTATACACATTACCCCTTGTCCTATCACTGGCTACCACTGAGAACATTTTGGCTCCATCCTCCCTACATTCTCCCCTCAGTTATTTGTACATATTGATCAGATCTGCTCTCAGTCTTCTCTAGACTAAACAGGTCCATCTCCCTTAGTCTTTCCTCATAAGAAAGATAGCTGCTGTAGTCCCTTAATCATCTTGGTTGCTCTCTGATGGACTCTCTCTAGAAGCTCCATGTCCCTCTTGTACTGGGGAGCCCAGAACTGCACTCCAGGTTATTACGCAACTCTCCTGGACCCATTCCTTCTAGGACCCTGGCTCAGGGGATTCTTCCAAGGGGCTCCCTGAAGAGGTCAAAGTTAGGTCTCTTAAAGTCCAGGTTGCAATCCTACTTCTTGCCCAGCTTCCTCCTCACAGGATCACAAATTCCAATATCCTGTGGTCACTGTAGCCAAGACTGCCCCCAACCCTCACATTTCCCACTAGACCATCTCTGTTTGTTAGTATCAGGTCTAGCAGTGTCCCTCCCCTTGTTGACTCATCAACCACCTGCATCAAGAAGTTATCTGCAATGCTCTGCAGGAACCTCCTCCACTGTCTGCTCCTAACTGTGTGATTACCCCAGCAGACGTCCACTCCCTCTCCCAGGTCAGGAGGCTTGTAGTAAACTCCCAGGACAGCATCGCCCCTGTTGTCCTGCCCTTTAATCCTCGCCCACAGGCTCTCGACCCGCGCTTCGTCCTCCCCTGAGCAGAGCTCCATACATTCCAGTTGCTTTCTCATGTAAAGGGCAACTCCACCACCTCGCCTTACTGACTTAATTTATGCCTGATCTAGAGCATGCTTTTCAGAGAAACAATCGATCATATCAATTTTAAAATACCTACAGATAACAACTGCACTGTAGTCCGCAGGGAACTGTTCCTGTGTTTAATTGTCCATGTATTTAGCTTCAGCTTCCCCCTACTGCATCTCATTGCAAGTAGAAAAAACTGTCAAAGAAACTCAGTAAGAAATTTCTGGAAGATTTCAAAAATTATGGTTAAATTTATCTAAAATGCCCTTCTTGGCAAATTGAGAGATTATGCTTCTATCAGTTTGGCCAATTTTAGTCCACATAATATATGCCATGCTGATATTTTGTTGATATTGTATTTATCAATATATTTTTTTCTATCATCCAATATACAATCCCATGAAAAATAATCATTCAGCTGTTTCACCAGATCTTTTTTCTGTTAACCCACATGAAATTTCACAGGTTTCATTCAATTCTGTCATTCTATATGAATTGAGTATAGGTCAAATGCATTTTATTTTTCTGAGAATGAAAGTCAAGCTGACAAGCTTGTAAGTACACAGATCATATTAGCACAACACTATTTCTCTGAATGTCAAGACATTTTAAATAACTCTAGGCCTTTTAATGACCACATTTTTTGAAGACTGAATCAAAAAATTCCACATGAATAATCCAGAAAATTTCTGGGATGGCTCCTTCAAACTCCTGAGCGGTATTTATGCAGATATACTTAAATAAATGCTTAACTTTAGTAACTGCTGATTGACATTATTCCTTGTTTCTCTTGAAATGAATTTATTTTGTCACTACTCAATTTTAAACATTCTTTCATATTTTTCCCAGTAAAGAATAGAAACATTTATTGAACACTTTTGTTTATTCCACATAATTGCCCAAGACTTATGTTTATATATAGTATAGAAATTTTGTTATTCTTCTTGTTATTCTTTGTATTATTCCTGAGATATTTAAAACCTAGCATGTTATTCATAAGTTTCAAGCTCATGGAGTTGTTTTTGTGGCTTAGCTTTTCTTTTTCAGTTTTGTAAAACTTCCAGCTTCAAATTTGTTTACACTTACTTGCATTATTGCCATCATCCCTGTTTTCACTTTCTCTCGAAGCCAGGCTGCTCAATTAACCTGCTGAGCTTATTTTTAATTATGGCACTCTGGCCTTTTGGGCACCTATAACATTGCTTGAAGCATCTCTCAGTGATCATCCATGTGTTTCTGCCCAAATTCTCTTCCATAACTGATTTAGTTGGTAACAGCTTTTGTTTTTTTTGAAGCCAACCCTTTCAAGAAATAAGATTTAGTGGTCAAGACATTTGCTGTAACAACCGTAACTGATCCACAAGACCTTTTTTTTTTTTTTTTTTTGAAGCAGGTGCTCAGATTGGAGCACCCTTTTTTTTTATTCAGCTTTATTTTCTACGTCAAGATGGAGTCTAATACAGAATTCTTCCACATTCTTCTCTGAGCTAGTAAACTGACAGATATATTTTTAGAAATCTTAAGTAGCACTTCACATTGGCAGCATAAAAAAATGAGCATATGTCACTCCAATCAAAGGCACGATCAGAACACAATTTTCTTCCGCTTGTATGAATCACATCAGTTTTTACAGAGATGGTATGTAGCAGATGAGAGCTACTGACCCTTCATATATGCTTTCTATGTTAGAATATGAATTTCTAAATGAAGATAATTTGCTTCTAATCTGCAGAGACAGGTGGTGCCACTTTTTGAGACAAATTGTGGATTTTATCTGATCACGTACAATATTACCCTGTAGAAGGATGTGTCTGGTGTAATTATCTAGTGGCAATTTATATTCAACAGACACATTCATTTTCCATCCTAAATCTGAAGTGGCTCGGAGGAACTGTACCTTAAAAGCACCTTGTCTGGGCCTTTAGCCACCGAAGGAGCTGCCAGCTCAGGTGAATGTTTTCCCTCTGTAAGAAGCCTGAATTTAGCACGGATAAGCTTCACCCAGAGTGTCGCTTGCCTTTTCTGGATCCTTCCTTTCTAATGGTGTCTATTTGTTGTTGTTCTTTTTGGTTTAGAATGCAGGTACCTAAAATGGAAATTATGCTGATATGACTAGAAGGGAATTTTGCTGCTTTAACTGTAGCCAGGTATTTGAGGCAGAGCAATTTCTGTATGATACAGACTCTGTTCATATTAATATATAGGGGATCAGGCATTCCTTGGGCAGTAGAGTGAACAGGTGATAAGCACTGTAAGGCTTAGAATGGCTTCAAGATCTGAATCTAGACCTCCTATTATTAAGAGGTTTTGAGTGAATTTCTCTTATCTGAGTGTATTTTCCAACCCTACACACACAACGCTTCGTTAGGTATAGTTAAAAAATGTACTTGTTTTCGTATTCGTTGTTTTTATTCCTATCCTGCTTGGCTTGACTATTCACAGGTACAGGGCTGTGATTTTCCCTCCTGAGCTACACCAGCCTTATCTTTGTTCAAATGGCATTTTCTTTTCCTAATCCTTTCGTGTATGGTGCTTCTCAGTACACTATGTGGTTTCGGTATATTCCATGCTGTTCACTCTTCAAAGCACAAAAGTCTGGTGAAAAGCCCTGCTGTTAACTGTTAAAAACAAAGTTACAGAGAGTCTTCATACTTCAGCTCCTCGTGCTGGCTGTTGTCAGACAATAAAATCCTGCCTGTTCTTTTCACCTACTTTAACAAAGCAGCATTTTGTGTAGCACACGGAGTGGTAATTGGGTTAGACTTTCCAAAATCTGCAGTCCTGTAGGTGGATTCTTTCTAAAGACTTTGATCTTTATGGAGATGGCACAGTTTGTTCCTCAAGAAGTGTTTGAGATAATAAATAATTCAAGGTTTGCTCAGGGCCTATAGCTATACCCACTTTTCTAATCCTATTGAAATCAGGCCACTTTTTGGAGGAAAGTTTGCTTTCTTTGGTAGTCTGTCGTGGCTTTGGGCCTTTGAAGGATTGCCTCCTCCAGACTAAATTTCTCCTTGTACTATGTTCCTCATACCGTGCCTCTCTAATTGCATCCTGATATCCATCCCCTTTTCTCTTTACTGCTCCATAGTTCACATTTCCCTGCTGGAGCCCTTGGTGCAGCATCCAGTCATCTCTCCTTGTCTGTGCAAAGGAAAAAGAAAAGTGATGCAGAGGAGCAGGGAGACACGGCTCACACAGTGTCCTGTGTGAGAGGGACATTGAGATGCAGGGACATGGTCTAGAGGGGTAAAGTTACATGTGAGCATGTAACCTGTGCAGTTGGATCCATCAAGTAAGCATTGCACATAGTAGCAAAGTGAAGAAAAGTGTGGCGCTGTGTAAGGCAGGAAGGGCTGGGGAGGGCAAGACGTTCTGTTCTGTGCCTGGTTTTATCTGCTAAGTTACACTGGTGGGGAGAGGCAGAGCTGGACATGCAGAAAACTGCATGTCGTGGTGTTCCTGAGAACAGATTTACATGGCTACTGTAGCTACTGAGATTTTAGAAATTTCAATTTGAATTTAGAATAATTAATGTCAATGAATTCAGAATTTAGAATTCTGAATTTCAATGAATTTAGAAATTACCTTTACTTGCTTTCATGGTTAGTCTGGTAGCAACCACCCAAATTGTCTTAAGAAAGTTGGAAAGATTAAATGACAAATTTGCTGTGGACGAGTAATAACCTACCAATGTCTAGCTGTTATGTAGTTTTGTGTTCAGGCAATGGTCACGTAAATCCATTTGCACAGAAGAGGTCCAAGATGCAAGGAAGTGAAGCGACGTTTATAAAGTCCCTATGTTGTCCCAAAGAGAAACTCTGATCTCTGAAGTTTCCTTCCAGGGTCCTATTGGCACCCCATTCTGTCTGTTTATTTGGCAATCGTAGCAGATCTTTTTATATTTTTTTGTCTTCTACTGTAAATGCTGAGCTTTTCTCTACCTTTTCTTTACTATTGCTTGTGCTGCCTCAGATTCCAATTAAAATAGAGTTTAAAGCAAGTTCTTGGAGCTTTCTAGATCACTGTCATCACCTCTTTGCTTTTCCAAATGACTAACTGGAGAAAATGGTGTTAGATCCGCTATTCTTAGCTTAGATATTGAAAAATGTCAGGAACAGCTCCACGCTCTCTGATCACAGGCTTCTTGCAGCAGTCCCTACCAGGAAAGGTTTAAGCAGTGTAATTTCTTTAACACTATAGTTGTTTAACCAATTATTTTGGCTGGTATGAACCCTACCTGCTCTGTACAAAGTGGCATGTAATGTAGGTAAGAATTGCATCTGCAAGCCTTCATTTTCCTAAAATTCATGTAACTGGACAGATAGGTTGAAAACCTTCATTTACATGAATAAGGAACTTATTCTTAATGCAAGTGCATTTGCATTTTAAAAGCACTTGGATTTCAAAAATGTGTTCTATAAAAATAATTTTAAAGCTCATCCCAGTGCCATTGAGACTGGCAAGGCATAGTCAGAAAAGCAATTAGTTATTTCTTTAATAAATTTACTTTTGAGTTAGAGCATTCCTGTTGTACCTAGTGCACCACAATCTAGGGAAAAAGTGAAAATAAGGTCATCGTAGGTATCTGTAGGGACTATCTGAGTTGCAGAATTACAGTGTTTTGATTCTGAAATTCCCCAGACAACATTAGCATTTCTATTTTCTGCTGTTATAAAGTTCTCACCAGGACGTACATCCTAGCAGTGAATTCTTCCACATGACCAATGTCTAATATGCTTTGCTTTTGCTCTCCTTCCTGTTGAGGGTTTTTTCTGTAGATGATTTAATTTTGAAAGTTTAGGAAGATATGTAAATACGTGTATGTTGTGCTTTGTATTAGAGGAGACAGAGTCGGAGGAACGTGCTCTGGCTCTGGAGCAGCAAAGGGCCCCAAAGCCCTGTAGCCCTTGAAGCCTTTAGCTCCCCTGCAGATGCATTTCAGAGTTTAGTGCCATCTTCCACGGAAATTCTGTTTCCTGTACAGGGAATTTTAAATTATTGCTGTTCATTATGCCATAGAAATGAGGTATCAGCCAGAGACTTCATTTCAAAGTAGTCATAGGTTGTAATGTGCTTTAGAAACAGGGCTGGAATGTTGAATTCAGGTTTATTACTCAAGAGGTGCCTTGAAGGAACAGTGGGTAGAGTGGATATTTTGATAGGTTTCTAAGGGTTAGCATGGATGAAGCTACTTATACTAGCTGAAATTTTCCAAGTCCTGAAAGATTCACATCCAAATTATTGTTCACTTAACATAATTTGTTAACAATATTGTTAGTATTGTTACCACAAGTAAATTGATAGGAGATAACAAAGCTGTGGAAACCTGTGGCCAGAACATTACTTGCAGGGAAGAGATCCTCCAGCCAGTGACAGATAGCTAAGAGATTGGGAACCTCTAATGCTTTCTTCTTCTCAGGGAGTTAAGTTTTCATTTTCTTGCAACATGATATGACCATACTGAGTTACTGGAAAAATCAGAGTGGAATATATTTTAACTTTAGCAAGGAATTTACTATTGATATCACATGGTTTTCTCCATGGAAACTGGAAAAATACAAACTAGATGGAACCAAAAAATGAACACTATCATCCTTATTTTCATAAAGCAACTATTAGGATATAAGGATGATACTTTACAACAGTAAATAACTTTGCTACTTAGATGGAGGTAAACAACTGCTCAAGGGAAGTGTAGGTAGAAACCAAAAATCCAGAATAGCAGCTATACCTTTCCTTGGAGTGCCAGCGCTCCGTTGGCAGTGCATGGCAGGACTGGAGAGTTTGGCACAGACTTCGGGTATCTGGAAGAGCATATGTGGAAACATGCGGCAGAGAGCAAAGTGTCAAGCAGCACACTTCAACTCACTTTAAAAGGATTCACATTTCCAATTACTGCAGTAAGTTCAAACCCCAGAGCTGAAAATGTTGCTCAAAATCATTTCCTCTAAAAGATGAAAGGCAACGTTCAGGTTTGGGAAATTTCTTGGATTAGCTTAAACAATTTTGAAAGCTGAAATTATATCACTCCAGAAGGCTCTGCAGCAGTTAGATCAAATTCAGTCTTCCTGATAAAACTCAGCATCTAATTTCTGCTGAGAGAGAGAGAGAGAAGAAATGGAAATGTTCAGCTGTGATGAAATAATCTATCAGATTCTTGTTGTTTGTAGCAGAGTTTTCTAAGTGCTTTCTCCAATCATATTTTCAGTGTACTGAGATAAACATACTCCATAAGTTTCCTTGACATGCTATTCCACTGTCATGAACTTTCCTGATAATTAATGTTTGCTAATATCCAACCTCTGTTTTCCTGTCCATGTTTGCATGGTGATGGTCCTAGCTCTGTGATGACAGCTCAAGCTTACACAAAATTAAATGCCATAAATAGAGCCGGTCAAAATACACATTCCTTCCTATGGGCCATTTTGGCACTGTGGGGTTTGTCTTTGTTCTGAATTTGAACTCTGGAAATTCTGAAGACACTTTACTGTATGTTATCTAAAATATTAAATTGATTTTATAATATTTTGAAACATCTTATTTTTGCCTATAAATTGAATGGTTTCCTGTTGATGTAGTAATGAAATAGTGTCATGTTCTGGATGAATAAAAAACAAGTGGTGTGCACCACTTTGAGGTGCAACTGTTTTCGGTATTGCTGTTTCACAGGTATTTTAGAAACTTTATTTCAAGAGATACTTTCCTACCTGTATCTCTGAATCTCTCATTAATCATAGCAAAAACTGAAGACAGATCTGATCTCTGAGTTATGCTTCTTTTAATCAGTACCAGCTTCACTAAAATCAGTGCAGTAATAAACAGAAGCAATGGGTGAATTGAACTCCATGTCCTTAAAGACAGAAATTAAGCTCCCTTATAAGGATAGAATAATATCCTGAGTTATGAGTTAGCAAAGAAGACAGCTCATGGCTTGGAGGATTGCTAGACACACGGGTTTGCTCTCTCCCCCTGTATGAAAGGCTGCTGGAGTGAGGACGCTGGTCTCAGCTGTAAGCAAAAACTCTATTACACTGGATTGCTGTAGTTGATGCATAATATAATGTAAGCGCTATATATATGTATATGTACACACTTATATACATATTTATATATGTATATTTATATATATATATATAATCTATCCCCTCAGATATTTTATATTACGATGAGAGTATGTACTTCATCCCTTTATATTACTAAATCCCAGTAAGTTAAACAATCTGCTAACATTGTCTCTTGTGTGTTTAAGTACAATAAAAAAGTAGAATAAAAAAGTACAATAAAAACCTGTTTCATCCAGATGAGTGACCAAAGGGATAACCATTTCTAGTTCAGCAGATAACATTTTGTTCAATATTTTGAAATCTGTGATGGAATACAAGATGGGCAGAATGGAGACCACCTATCTCTCAGCTTTGCTTATTGCTATCTGAGAGATACTCAGTGTAACAGTTAAGGAGCTGTGCAATCCAGTTCTTAAGTGAAAGTAACAGCATTCAGGGACTAGTATACAATCTTAAATGGCTTTCAAAATTGCAAGGAAAATTATCAGTATCTGGAGATTTCCTCACTGACATAATAATATATTCGTACTTCATATGAAAAGGGAAAGGTAATATTCACACTCATTCTTGTGACAATAGAACTATGTCTACCTCCCACTACATTCAGTGACAGTTTTGGCCCTGAGTTCTGTAAGATCAGTCATTTAAACAGAAATCATCTACCTGTGAGGCCAGATTTCCATGGTATGTAATGAATTCCCTATGTCCCCTTTTAATTAGTGAGGAGCCAACATTCATATGGAGATCATTGTGTGAAACACATTATTTGTATTTCATTAAATTAGACTGAGCAGTCTTCATCTGAGAACGTTCCAAACATCTGCTTCTAGAAAACATTATTACTGCTTGTTTGTACAGGACTAACCATGTGCCAGCTGCTTTACCAGCACATAGAGCCAAGTCCTGGTTCTGAAAAGTTTGAAAACTAAATAATTCGCTTTAGGAAAGTTGAGGAATAAAGCAAATGAGACAGTAATGCCCTTGAGATGAAGAGTTTCCAATGATCCCATAAGATCTCTGATTATTGCAGAAAAACACCTTCATTGGATATCTAGTGCCTCTGCACAGACTGAAGAATGCCAGGAGTGTCCTCACCCAAATTTAGCCACTTGAAGGATGGTCTAAGCATATTGTTTGCTCTCCTACTTCAGTCACCGGGGAGAGACAGGCACTTCCAGAGAATTATTCATCCTATCCTGAAATAGGTGTTAAGAATGGGAAAGAAAGGAAAAGTGTAGGTTTCTTATCTAATCAGTTTGGTGCTTTTGCCTTCATTAATATAGAAGAACGTAATGGCTAGCTTCGCTAGAGGCCAAAGGTTTGCACAAGTGAAGTTAGAGGAGAGGAATCCTACCCTGAAACCTCACCCACACTCGCCCTTTTGCTCCTACAGGAGCAGCAGAAGAAAAAGTGACCCAAAGTTCAAAAAATTAAACCTGCTCCATGCAAGAAAAGAGGGTGTGTAAGAGCTGGGAGAAGGAAGCATATTCTATCAAGGATCTATTTTATCCTCTGAAGCCTGGTGCTAGGAATGAATGAGATTCAACATTCAGTTCCACAGAAGTGTAGGGATTTGTTTTGTGGTGATGCAGGGAATGAGGGCGAAGAGGGCAGTCACTGCAGCGTGTGCCTGGAGCGACTCTGCTGCTCCGATCCCGGGTGGGATCATCGGTGGATCCCATGTCCCAGCACACGCTGTTTCTGCAGCTTGGGCGCTGGTGCTGTTCTCCTGCTGCACGCGTGCTCCGTGCTGTGCTGCTGGGCTCGGCTGCAGGAGGCGGCACGAGGAGAGGGAAATCCAGGCACAGGGCTCAATGTGTACCACGCTTCCATGAATACAGACTTCTGGAGGCTCCTATTTGTGGTCAGCTGCCTCTGACACATTTAGTGTGTGAGCTTCTCTTTCAGAGGGAGCATTTAGTGGAACTGAGCCTCTGGCACCCACCGCCACCCACGCAGAGGAAGCACAGCTCTGACTTCCCTGTGACATATGGCAGAAAATATCAGTCAGCAAGAACATTGAAATAAACATGTTGGAGACAAAACAGATAGAGAAGAAACCAGGTCATACAGCCCTACTGTAGTTTGAAAGAGGATTTTGGAAGTAACAAAAAAAAAAAAAGAAAAAAGACACCCATATCAAAACCATAATAGATACATTAGATGCATATCTGAACATGTAAAGATTAATGTGCAGAGAGCTACCATCAAGAAGAACAGAGCCTGGGCAAGGCTCTCACTGGAGCCAGATGGACCTTGTTCCTGTTTGTGTAAGGAAAATGTGATGTGTACCTGGACATGAGCACTGACAGCATGTGCCCTTGTCAAGCTATCAGAAGACACTAAAGTTGGGGACATATTGATGTGCTTGGTTGCAGGCAGGACTATCATCCTAGAGACCCACCAGGCTGCAGGGATGTGCAAGCAGACACTTAACGAAATTCAGCAAGGGCAAGTGCAAAGTCTTTTACCAGGGAAGGACAAACTCTTGTGGAGTTGGGGTCTGGTTGCCTGCTCTTTGGAAAAGGCCCATGGGGCCTGCCAGCGTGCCCTGGCAGCAATAAAGGCCAGTGACACCTTGGGCTGCATGAGCAGGATGGAACCAGAGACTGAGGGAAGCTTTGACACAAAGTTGGGTAAGACCAGTCACAATTAGGATGAGTCTTTGTTCTGCCCAGACTTACAGAAGGGGCAGTGTTCCTGCTGAAGAAAACTGTCTAATTTTAGAAAAGTGACTTCTTCAGTGAGAATAATAATGTGTTTCAGGTATTTTATGAGCTAAGATTGTGCTGTTTGTTACTTGAAAGTTAACTCTTCTTTAGTCACTCTGATTTTCTCCCTGGGCAGCTTCAGCGACCTGTTGAGGTTGATTTCTGGATATCACTACAGGTAATAAGAGTTAAATGAATCTTTCTGCATTAAAGCTTGCTTGTTCTATATTTCTAGACCTAACCACCACATTAGGGAAGCACTCGGACATGCCCCAGATGAACAGTGATCATGAAAATGTGCTGTTATTAGCACATCAACACATCCCCTACGCCGACCGTGGCAGCTGGCAGCTGCCCTTGCTCTGTGGGTTGTCAGGGCGATGCTCTGTGCGCTCCATCAGCTGCGGCAAGTGTTGGCATTTCCACCTGGTCACCTCTCTGCTCAGGGGACAATTTCCCTCATATGTTCTCGGCTTGTACATCTAAGTATATAGGAAGCTAGAGGAAGGAGATTTGACCTTGAAATGATATCAGTGTTATCAGTGCTCAATGCACAACAAACATACTTCCTTTTTTTTTTTCTGTGAAATAGGAAAAAGCAGAGGAAATAGAAGTTTTTTGCTGTTATGGTGCTTTTTTTTGTTTGTTTGTTTCAGGGAAAGCTCTGTAATATTTTGCTGCATTTGATTCAAATGCAACGGACCATTTTCCTCACATCTTGGCTAACATATTATTTGACAGTCTTCTTGGAGTCTTTTGTCAGAACACATGGCAAATATCAAACAGGTAATTATGGGACAGGAGCAGTGGGTGACTAGCACACATTTTAAACTATAAAATTGTCTCTTATTTATCAGAGTATTACACTCACATGTTTGCTGCACTGAGATTCAGATTTTCCACCAGTCTCTTGCAGAGGTCACACAGAGTTCCTGGTAACTCCGGAGCAGCCTTGGCAGCAGAAGAGCTTGCGCATAGGGTCGAGTGAGCTGTATCTAACTCCCTGTTGCCCCAGGACATCTCTTGGGTACCCATCCAGGCAAACTGCAGTCTGGTCACTGAGCCCTGGGACAGTCTCAAGTCAGTGCCCCAGCGCTGCTGCAAGCTATTGCTTTCCTCTGCAGTGAGTTTTTATCTCCTACAATCTTTGGACAGGATCAGACTCTCCTGCTCTTTTTCTGCTTCACTTCTTAGTTTCCATAGCAAATTCTTTTCTATGATATCCCAAAGCATTTTCAGGGAAGAGGCAACATCAACAGAAAACAAGAAATGTGACCCTTGCAGGTAAGTTACTGTGAAATCTTTGTGTAAACACTGTCTCAAACTGCTAATGCAAGCAGTCTATCTAGCAAAAATAGAACCAAATTATGTACATGTCTTACAGTGGATTTGCATTTAATGCACCAACCCTTAAATAAAGGCAGACAAAAATTGCACTAAAGAGTGTGCAAACACCCTACATTTTCTGTTATAGTTTTCTCTAGCTGTGAACAAAAGGGTAAGGAGTTCCACGTCACTGTGGAGGAGGATCTGGTAGGCATTTAGACAGGAGGTGCATGCTGGAAATGGGCATGTTAGTAAAAATTTCACTATATTTTTTATCTCTAGAAAGCAACATTTGCAGAAATCTGGCAAATTCAGAATGCCTTCACAATACTCCTCAAGGCAGAAACTCAAAAGGAAGCTGGTATATATAAATGGATTTTTTTCCTTCTTATTCTGCATGAGGATTTAATCCTTCCAATATATAATCACTCACACAATCACCGAATCACCAAATCACAAAATAATTGTAGTTGGAGGGACATCTGGAGATCTAGTCCAGTCTCCCTGATCAAGTAGAGTCACCTTGAACATGTTGCAAAGGATCACGACCAGGTGGATTTTGAATATCTCCAGAGAAGGAGACTCTGCAACTTCTCTGGGCAACGTGTTCCTCTATTTGACCACCTTCATGGAAAAAAATCATTTCCTTGAATTTAATTATCTTTAAAAACTGAGTTTTTGTGAAGAAACTACCTCTTTGAAAATACTTTTTTACTTTGGTACAAGATGATATAAACCTAGTGCATTATGCAGAGTACCCATGACGGTTAGGGTGATGGTGAGTGAAAACAATTCTGTCATCATACCGAATGAGATTTTTTTTGTATTTCAAAACAAATAATATTTTATTTTAATATAAATAGTGCTCCAAAGCCCCAGCCTGGTGATTTCTTGTCATCATTGCAGTTACTAGGAACATTGTCTAGTATCTCTACTCATGTTCTTCTGTTTCTGAGCTTCAACAAGAGCTTCTATTCCTGAATTTTATTCAGGGAACCAGTCTTCAGCATTCCCTTGAAATGAAAATCCACCAAATTTCACTTCAGGGACTGTTGAAATATTTTATTTCAATGCTGCCACCTTGATTCACTTTGTTTTTCCTGTAATAATGTAGCTCAATATAAACCATACTACAGCTTATTTAACATTAAATGCCACGCACTGTATAACACATTATTAGCTCACTGTTTTATTACATTAAGTAATCAAACTGAAATGCATCAAAACAAATCACTTGAAAGAAAAAATAACTTGGACACTCAGTCACAAGAGAGTGCTTTCCTTTGTCTAAACAAAATCTTTCTATTTTTTCAAAATCTATTTTTTACAAAGTCTTTTTTTTTTTCTATTGAAAAACCTCATGGGCATGGACACAATTCCATGAATGAAAGCATCACTTACAGATTTCAGGAGGAAAAAAAAACAAACAAAAAGCAAACAAAATTGCTTTGAGCAGGCTTCATTAAACCTTAGAAGAACTTGCTTGCACAGTAGAAAGCTTGGTAGAAAACGCAGTAGCTCCCATCCTCGAAAAGGCTCTGCCTGATGCAAAAGAGAAGTAAAGGGCTGAGGCTGCCCCTGGTGCCCCACTCCTGTGTGGGGCAGTGGGACAGGCCCTGGCAATGAGCCCCGGGGAGCTGCTGAGCCCCGTGGCACCAGGTCTGCCGTGAGGATCACTGCTGCTGTAGGGTGGTGCATGGCAGTGCTCGGTGCCACCAGATGTCACGTGCTAAACAGGGACTGAATGGGTCACTGCATTACCCGAGGAAAAAGGCTAATAAACAGAGGAATTTGTATTTCACATTATTAGCTGTAAATGATATCAAAGGGTACACAGCTAGTAATCAGCTTTGGTGCTGGAAACAGGAAATCATCCTCCATAAAACTGTGCTGCAATAAAGAGGGTTATTAAAATTCTTATTAGTTCTTTGCCATTGCAGATGAAATATCCCCCAACATTTTTCAAGGAGAGAGACACATCCGTGGTACTTTTTCCATCTAAAAATGCTGAAGAGTTTCTAAGATTATTGGAGGCAGGTAGCAGCACTTAGGGTGACACTGGTGTGTGCACCTCCTGCGAAAGGGCAACTCGTGTCAGGCATATGAGGAGACATCCTCCAGGCCTGCTCTGCCCTGGGTCAGTGTGCCCTGAATTGGGGCTCTTCCTGCAGGCCTTGGACAGCCGTGAGCCTTTCTGAATGACGGAGTCTGCTTCAGTAAGCAGAACTGGAAGCCTCCTTGGAATAATCGTTGTTCAGAGACTACCCTGAGCAGTCCTGAGGCTACAGCAAACTGGGGCCATCCACGCCATCCTTGCTGTGCCACATGGAGGTGGTGTCCCCAGAGGTGGTGTCCTTGGCCACCAGGACTTATTGCTGTTAGATGGCTGGTTTACCATAAGGTGCCACTTTGCAGACCGAGGGTGTTGTGGTATTGAGCAGATTGGGACTACAGGCATGAAGTGGTCAGCAGGAAGAGAGGGGCTGGTAGGAGCTCCCTACTTTTGTATGTTTCTTTATTTTTTTTCTGGTGTGAAAAAAAATCTCTGAATTTGATCTCTGTTTTGAGGTTATTAATATTAAAAGGTTAGGGACTATCACCTGATTAGGAGTCTTGGAATTGATTCCTTAAAGCACAAGGATCGCTGGACCAGTGAGGACTTGAACCTGAACAAGGGCTTACCATGTACCCCAGCCAAGTTTACACTGTACATTTTGGGTCACAAGCAGCACCTACTCTCTGCCTTTTTGTAGGGTGGTGTTTTGGAGCTGGATTTGGGTTACAAAGACTCCTCTGAGCATATCTGCTTTCACATCCAGGTGCCTGAAATCCACCTATTTTGTTTTGCTTTGCCCCAGGGACAGACTCAAACCCATCCCAGACTGGCACAGAAATTAAATGTGAAGAGATATCTGAAAAGATTCCAGCCTAGACTTACAGAAAATGTAAGACATCAAGTGCAATAAAGAATGCCAGAGAAATTGAATTGGACTCCTGCTTGAAGGCAAAAGCATCTGCCAGCTGGGGCTGGGAGGGAGTTTTCCTCCACGTGATGCTGCTTTGCACAATTGTCCAGGTGCATTACAGGGCTCACTTTAACTCCTCTTGATGCCAGAAGCAGGATGCTAAAGCAGATGAACCCCTGGCCTCTTCTGGTAGAGTAATTTCTGTGTAAGCCTGTAATTTGAAAAGCAAAGCATTATCTCTTCAGGGCTCCCTAGTAAATAAAATTACTTGCTATTCATTATGTACTTTTGTATTTACTTGGATGGATATTTTTCTCCCAAAGCACAAAAGTACTAATGCTAACAGCTCTATCTTATTGACTGTCCCTTCTATAGTTTTTTACAAATAAAAGTCTGCTCAATTATTTTTGCTGTTTATTTTCACTTTCTGTCATTTCCATCCGGTCTGCACCCTTAGTCCACTCTCTTCTGCATTCAAGCTAATCCTAGATGATGTAATTTGCACACAGAGCTTTGTCACTATCTCTGTTTTGATGACTTGTGGTAACCTTTCTGTGGCCACATAAATTGAATTCTGTACCTTCGCTGAATAATAATCACTGTGGAAGTTAGCTGGTGAAATACCGTATCAGACTAGACTGTAAATTTTATTCTTGGCCTTATAATCAATGAAACTCATTACATATATCTGACATTTCATCACGTATTGCTGACCTTCCATATTCTGTTCATGTTCTTATCACTATTGCTCAGCTGAATTATTTTGGATGCCCAGGAGTCCTCCAAAATACAGACTTAAATTTGACTTAGTTCGGTTCTGTCTTAAACTTCTTCTCTCTTAAACTCTGTGAAGGACAACAAGTAAGCTTTGATGTGAATATGATTGACATTTTCTGTAAGGTAAGTACTGCATGGGAC
Organism: Crypturellus undulatus; assembly: GCA_013389825.1. Lineage (NCBI taxonomy): Eukaryota > Metazoa > Chordata > Aves > Tinamiformes > Tinamidae > Crypturellus > Crypturellus undulatus. The sequence continues at coordinate 1,744,593 of VWPW01007396.1, forward strand.
ACATAGGACTTATCTACTTCCCTGCCTGATTTTTCATGGCATATAGGCTTTGGCTTCAGTGCTGACTTTCTAAATGACATTAAGAAGGTACTAATTTTCAATCTTTTTCTTCTCTGAGTGGAAGAGAAGCATGTTACTGTCTTTGGGGATTTGATATTACAGGTTCCCTGAAAAAGTTTCTGTAACACTACTACGAAGCCAAGCAGCATTTATTGGGAACTTGCATGATGAAGGGCAAGAACAAATTTTTTATTTTTCTGCTTTCCTCGGTAATGTTGAAATAAAAATCCTTCAGCTTTCCATCTACTCAACTTTTAGATGCCATACAATTTATTACAAAACTAACTGATACTGACACTTTTTTCATTCAGCTCTTAAAAGTAGAAAGGTTACATTTACATGCAAGTACATTTATGTTTTCCTATTTACAGAATAAATTTAACTGTATTATAAGCAGAAATAAAAATGCCTTGTTGTAGTTAGTTGTATGTTAGTAACCTCTGTCTTCCATATGTGATATGCAAAGCTTTACTGGAATTGCATATAATGGGAGTCTTACAATTAAAGTGCTGTAGAATGCTTGAAAAATTTTAAGACAAATTTGTAGAGACATGGTCTGGAACACATCTAGCAACAAAGTAAGAGTAAGAGGATGAGGACACCTATTTACATATATATGTTTATATATATAGTGTTATTTACCATTCTATCCACAGGATCCTGTATCCACCACTTCTGACTCCATGTGGCAGACTAATGGGATTAGGTTATGAAAGAGCTGCCCAGACTAGGAATTCACCCCAGGTAAATTATGAGCTTCTACCATCATTCACCCTCCAAGCTACAGAAATGGGGCAATGGTAGATGTGGTTGTTGCACTAATATGTTTGGTCACTTCCATGGGCCACTGGGCAGTAAATAAATAGCTCCATGTATAGGCAGTATAAGCTACTACGAGTGAAGTCTACTGGTCTTATTGTCCCAGGAAGACTGTGGGGCACCTAAATCTTTGAGTGCCTGAAGTCTACTTAGGCTCTCTCTGCAGTCAGAGGGCTCTGCTGAAGGTAGTTCAGATTCTAGGTGGGCTGAATTAATTGGGTGCCTCAGGCAGGTAGCATGAATCTGGACCTGAACGCAACTAGGAATCTAACTCATTGTTTCACGTTCCTGCTTCCAGTTCCAGTGCCAAATACACTGTGTTGAATGGCTGAGTTCTCCTGGGGTGTATAAGGCTCAGCTGACTTTAGAGGTCCAGTTAAAATACATCTGGGCTTGAACAAAAAACCTGGAGCCAAACATCCATTAATATGGGGGAAGTCTATAACCAGAGTTGGAGTACCGGATCTAATGACTTAAATAAACCAACTCTTTGCCTGAAATCAGGTCCATAATTAGGAACCCCGTGATTTCAGACATGATCCAGGGACCTGTAGATTTCTTCTGAAATGAAGTGAGGTTCTGACCTTACTTTTGCAAAAAATAAACAGCATGAATTTTAAATTCTGCTGACTTAAACATTTTTCTTCTTTTCATTTGTTTACTCTTTACACATTTTGTGTCTGAGTTTGCAACCACATGCAAGCATTAATCACAAACCCTTTGTATCCCTACTGCCTGCCATTTGCCTGTTTGTACCAGACTGTCCAGATCTGTCATGTTGTGATTTGCTGAGGCACAGAGAGACCATTTCATAGTTCTGCAAAGTGCTGTGATGACCTATCTGCCTTTGCGTGTAAGGACAAATACAGGAGAAATGCAGCAACTGGTTTCCATTAGGGATTAGCTCACCGTTTAAGAAACCTATACAGTGGTACCTACATGGAGGTGCCTATGTATGTCTGAGCTCTATTATGATCACAGGAGACGAGAGTGGAGTCCAGTTACGTGCTACAAGTGCCCTGGGGTATCCAAGAGATCTGCCTGAGCAGATGTCATGGCAGATGTTATAGGGGGCCCATGGAAGACCCTTGCCTTCTAGGATAGCAGCTGGCAGTGGAAGATCTAAGAGCCACTCAAATAACACAAGATGTACAAAAATGCACAAGTACAAAAGAGAAGTACAAAAATGCTCTGTGGGTCTATATTAATTGCTGTTGATTCCTCATTTGCTCTCCGCTGGGTTACAGCTGCTGCTCATGTTTGTTCTTTACTCCAAGCAGAAAATTGTGTTTCTTTTTGCTCTCTCCCCATAGATTCAGAGACCTCTTTTAAAGTGTTTTTTGTTTTTTTCTTTTCCTCTTTGGCTCTGTTTTCTCTTCTTATATACATAAATGCACATTATTGTTTTAATTAGACATATTCTATGCCAGTAATTCAGGTGCTTGTATCGACTTGGCTGATAGATTACTACCACCAGCAGCGTGGTAGTAATCTGCCATCAGATTACTACCAACAACGTATTAAAATACCACTAGGCTATCTCAGGAAGATGCTGGCTGACAAAGAGCAAGTTTATTAAACAGAAGTCTGACAGAGATCTGTGGAGACATTTAATCCACAGGCATTTTATTCTGAACCTCTACTTTCCAAAAAACTCACTTTTCAAAGGAACATTTGGGCAGATGAGAAAGAAAGGCTAGGAAAGCCTGAGGTGTTTAATGCTGTAGACACAGCCTCCCACCTGGTGATAGTCCATCTCACTAAATGTATTCTTCAGTTTACTGTTTGTTAAACAAAAACAGGCTGCTTTATTTAGCAGCCCATTCCTTGGAGCTTTTTCTTCACAAGGTATATAGATGCTGTTGATGTCCTGGGCAGTATTTTTCTCTGCCTTGCAGGAAATTGCTGTAATGTAAAAGACTAGGAGCAACCTATTCCAGAGAACATAATAGCTGTTGTGCTTGATCACACAGGCACAGCGCTAGCACTATAATAGTCTTGAAAGCTTCTTAATAGATAATGCAGACCAAACTCCAATGTGTTAGATCTCCCTGTATTATCACTGCAGAACACCCTGATCAAAAAGTAAGTTGCAACAAGTGAGAATGGGATCAAAATTCCACATTCTGTGCATTTATGCTCTGTCAGATAATTTTTGCCTTTATACAAAATAATTCCCTTCGCATGTCATCTGGACACATGAATATAGTGTATTTCATGCAGATTTATGAAGGCTTGATTTGTTTCTCTATATCTCAATTTCTTTTCAGCTGCTAATGTGAGGAGGGAATTATGTTTGTGTACATAGGTCCTGCTTAGCATATGGTCCACAGCCAGGAGCAGCGGACACTCTCCAGCTGTTGTGTTCTCCAGACTCCTCTCTGAGATTATGCACCGGATGCAACAGGAGGTAGCAAGATTAAAAAAGCTTCCCTTAATGTAAAAATTGACTGGTTGCTTGTAGGTACTCTCTGTTAGACTGGTGTGATTCTGGAGAAATTCTGTAGCATCTGTTTTAACCTTATGCCTGGGTAAGGAAGGCAGGAAGAGCTGTGTGCTGCTGGATTTGTAACTTAAAAAACCAAGTCCTTAAACCACTGTGAGCAGCAGCAATTTTGTTCCTCCTCTCCTTGTCTAGTATGACCCAATCTTGACATCTCTGAAAGATGAGAGTATGAGCTAGTTTTCCACTTTCTACCTCTTTTCCCAGAAAACAGCATACTAGTTTCTATACTGTAGAACTGTAGCATCTGAAAAGCAAAGTGAAGCCACGAGGCTTGGTGCCTGGTCATTCCATCACAGCAAATTTCAGTCACTACCAGGCCAGATGAGATTCAAAGTGGCGACTCAAAATCAATATGCTGACTTCCCCAGTGCCTTCATCCCAAGATCTGGTACATGATGCTATGTATCATTTATAGATTCAGCAAAACAAGTTTCCCCTGCTTATTTTTAATGCTTTTAATGGTCATTGGGGATTCAGTAAATCCCATGGAACCTCACAGCCTACAGCTGTCTATTATGACTAACTCAGCCCTGATACAGTTCTCACTGGCTTCCCTTGTGCATTACTTTGTTTAAGTTGGAGAGTTATATTACTTCTTATTGGCATGCGTTTGCGTCTTCAGAGCACCATGCGCTGGCTGGGACTAATCCAATTTATTCCTTACTGACAGAAAAATGGGAGGGACTGTCACTTGCTAGTCTCAGTATGACATGTGATTTCATATTGACTTTTGCCAAAAATGCAAAACTGAGCAAGAGTATTACAGAATGGAGATATTTTAAAGATCATGGCAGCTGGGAAGCTTTGCATTTTTCTCAGCTTTTTTTTCAGACTTTAATTGGTTATATTTTCTTTACAGTCTTTGAACCATCTGATTGAATTCTCATTCTTATGTATTTACTTTCTAAGATCTAATAGTTGCAAACTTGGAGAGATGATGTGCTTTGCTGTTATTAAAGGACTAGCTTTAGCAGATTGTGGTTCTGCAGCATTGCTTTTCTTTGCGCTCCTGGATTACAAATTAGATCTGGTCATAAGTGAGTCTGAGGTTCAAATTGTCTCCTCTGTTATCAGAATACATTTGTCTACCCCCTAAGCACACGTCCTAGGAAGGGGACCTCCTGCAGAAGGCTGAGTGTCTCTTGGGTGGTCCAGAGCACACTCGATTCCCATGGATGCTTATTACTTTATAACCTAAATGGGAAAGGAGGATTTGAGGAGGTTCTTCAGATCAGAAATAAGATGTAGATGCTGACTTACAGAATTGCTTTTTCTCAAATCAAGCAACACTTTGTCTGTTACTGCGAAAATCACTCTTAGTAAACTATTACTTGGTATTCAGGTAAGGTAGTATACTCTTAAAATACATACTTGCACTATATAAAAAGGAATTGGTAGGTAACTTGAGATGTTGGTAGCGAGCTACACTGAATTCCAAACTACATTACTCCACTTTTGTAACATATACATCTCAAGTTTTGTATATAACCCATTACTGACCTTATGCTAATTTGCATGAATTTGTTGATCTTAAAGATTGAGAGATATGAAAATAAAGGTGGTATGTGGTGTACATGTATGATGTACCCCTCTTATAGGTCTTGTCTAAACCCTGTAGGTACCTGGATTCTGCTGTCAGTTTTTGTCTGGTTAAGGGAGATAACTTTGTTGTTGCTGCAGCAATTCACATTTGTTGTTTTACTACATTTTTTTGACATAACTTGCTTACACAGCAGTATTGAGCCCACGGAGAAAACTTATTAAAACTAAAAAGCAGGTGGACTTCCACAGGGGCTCCTGAACTATTCCTGCTTCGAGATAGTGCTTACTACCAGCCCTTTGCTTCATCCACACCAAGGTTTCACAGCGTGAAAACGAGGCTTACAAGTAATATTTGCCCCCTCCTATCTGCAGAAACACCACTTTGCCATGGGTCTGGAGGGCCATGTTCATGTGTAGCTGCTACTGACTGTTTGGTTTGCACCAAGGGTAACATTGCTTTCACTGACATCAGGACAAATCACATGGCCAAGCAAGAACTTGCTTCATCATGTTACATAAAGCATGTGCTAGCAAGGAGTTCTGTGAATGACAAGGGCTCTTCCAGAGCTTTCTTCCCTTCAGATGCCCTAAAGAACATTCTCAGCCATCTGAAAATTTGTTTAGGAGTTGGAATGAGAATTTCTGCCTATTCAGACGTACAGGGAAGTTGTCTAAACCACCAAAATAGACTAGCAGTCATTGGATTGGAAACTGGGAAGCAGGAAGAGCACAGTGTGCCAGATATGTTATGGCTTAGCATTGCCATATTGAATGTGTACAAGACTGATGTATTGGTTCAAGTGAATTTAATTTTAGACATTATGCCTATGTGCTAATTTTAGACAAATGCCCCAGTGTGGGCATTTCTATCATAGCCAGGATAGACAGGCAGACATGTTTAAGCATTTCCTTAGGGGAGTGAGCTGTGCTGGAAGTCTGATGGGAAGAGGGTGCCCCTCTGCCTGGCACCGGGGTGATGGAGGAGCCTTCGTGGGAGATGGACTCTGTCCTGCTGCATGCCCAGAAACCTGCAGTTGGGCACCGAAAGAACTCTGCTATGCAGAACAGAAAAACAAAGGCCTTCAGGAGACCTATTTATTTGTTTAAGCATTTATTTACCATCTAAAGTGCAGAGATCCCTCTGCTGGGCTTTGTTGGACTAGGTCCTCTTTGTGTTTTACATGGAAATAAACTGTGGTACAACTAGCCCAGTGAATAGTCTTGCTTCTTGCTTTTCTCCTGAGCTTCACTCCTTTGTTTCTGAAAAAATGCCTATATGTTAACTCATGCCTGGGAATGCTACTTGGGTAAAGGAAGCTTTTCATTCTGAGACAAAATCAGTGCACAGCTGAATCACAGAATAGTTGAGGCTGGAACTAACTCTGGGGATTGCCTTGTCCACTCCCCTGCTCAAAGCAGAGTCCACTGCAGAAGGTTGCTTAAGGCCTTGTCTGGTTGAGCTTTGAATATTTCCAAGGATGAAGACTCCACAGTCTTTCTGGGCAACCCATTCTAGTGTTGGACCACATTCACAGGAAAAGAAAAGCATAGGAGACAGGACCCCCAGATCCTTCCTTTAGTCCAAGGGTGATTTCCAGCCCGGTCTCCGGGCTGCCCAGGTGCATGGGCTTATTTCTCCTTGGGTACAGGACTTGGCATTTCCCTTTGCTGAGTTGGTTCCTGTCTGCCCATTTCTCCAGGCTGTTGAAGTTCGGAATGACAGTGCAGATATCACCTATTGACCACTTCATTCAGTTTTGTACATTGACAGTTTTGCTCCCCGCTCCACTGTTAAGGCAGTTAGTGAATATGTTAAAACATATTGGCCCCCATATCAGTCCCTGGAAATAGAGCAGAAGTGACTGGGCTCCAATAGGATTTCATGTCACTTACCGCAGTCCCTTGAGCCTGGCTTTTTAGGCTGTTTCCAGTCCACCCCACTGTTGAATTATCTGTCCCTCATTACTTCATCAGTTTGCCAATGAAGATGTTATGGGAGGCATTGCTGAAAACCTCACTGAAGTCAAAATAAACAGCATCTGCTGCCTTGCTCTTTTCCACTGAGCCAGTCAGCCCGTTGCAGAAGGGGCAATTCTTTGTGCTGTATAGATTCAGACCCTATAGTGTTCCTTGCAGGTGCTGGGCAAGGTGAACACAGGCAGTTAGTCCGGAGGCAGCTGCTCCCAAATAGTGTGAATGGGGACTAACCCAGACCATGTCATCCACGTGCTTGGACACAAAAGTGCTATAGGCATCGGCTAAAGGATAGGGTGCTCCGTGTCTCAGCTGGATGCTTCTGGATGCTGCCCTTAGCACTAAGACTTATTTGCATGTAGAGGTGCTGGAACCTGCTTGCTGTGGTGGGATTCACAGGGCAAGATCGATCAGTTATGAAGCAAACAGACACTGCGGTGCTCAAATAGCAAAGTGCTCCCAACTCTAGATGTCTCAAAACACTATAGGTAGATTCCATTTGTTTAATTTTGCCAGGACAGAGACTGCTTAAGTACAAACGCAATGTAAAGCATGATTTCTTGAGAAAGCTGCATGTTAGCAGCTTATAAAAGAGATCTCAATATTTCTCTGTCATACTGGGTGGATGTCTGAAGTGCAAGGGTCCCATGGGAGTCTGTGTTGGATTCAGCACTATTCAGTATTTTAAATAATGGCTTAGGGGATGAAATTGGGAGTGCTTCTATCCAATTTGAAAGTGACTCTGAGCCAGGAAGGACTGTAACTATTTGGCAGAAGGGAGTTAGAATTCAACATGATAAATTGAGGAAATGCCTGAAATTGATATAAGCAGCCTCTGTCCTGGCAAAACTCAATAAATGAAAGATATCTATCTTATTTACTCTGAGTTAGGTATGCTTTGCTATTTGAGTAGTGTAGTGTCTTCAGCAAACAGAACTATGAAGGACAAAATAAAAATCAAATATACAAATGCTGCGTGGAAGATATCTGGCTGTGTCATGAGGCTGCATGAGTCAAAAACATGGGGGGATCTACTAGGTTGCTGAATAGACATATGCCAACAGCAGACAGCTGTCTGTCTTCGGGAGGCCTTTATAACGATCAGCCAGGTGAGTCTTGAGAGGGAAACACCTTATTCTCTTTAGCAATAGACAATTGCATGGGGAGTACCAGGCTCAGTTTTAGGCACCACATTTTAAAACAGAAATAGATTAGAGGGCCCCAAGAAGAGCACCTGAGCTAATATGAAGGCTGGCAATATGATTGCAAAAGTTAAATTAAATGGGTAGCTTACTTTTGAAAAAAATAAGTCAGAGAAGGTGCGGAATAACTGCCTTTTACTGCACACTGAGAATTTTAAAAACAAGGCTACATTTGAATCTTCCCCATGCATTGGTAATACATCATGAAATAACTTGTAGAGCAGGACATTCAGGTTGGATATTAGGAAACTTCCCTGACTACAAGGATGGCACTGGAATAAGGTATGAGCTGAGGCTGTAAAGCTCTGTTGTCTGACGCTTAAGTACAGATTGGACAAGCATTTTCTCCTTTTGCAGGCATGCTGGAGCCTGTCTCAGGTGGAGAGATTAAGTGGCTGCACTAAACCCTTTGCAAACCCATACTTCTACAATTCCTTGATCATTTGAAAAAGGAGAAAGCATTTGGGTTTTCTGAACAATGTTAAGGTTTTTTAAATGTACATCTCCTAAATACTATATAAATAATTTCAAATAGATAGAAAACCTTGAGAGCAACTGAGTTCTCTTTGCAAAATAGGAGGATGTGTTTTAGTTTTCACATTTCTCTTCACTTCCTGGGTGCTCTTCAATAGATATGAAAAGATTCAAATGTATTTTATGTAACCTATTATAGAGTTTTGTATAAAGAGATTTAGTAAGGGAATTAGGAGAACAGATTTCCCTGTCCTGTATCTCAGTTCAATTAAGAGCAGAAATTACAGGAAATCTCATGAGGAAAGCTGTTTAGTGGAGTTTCTGGGACAACATAGAGAATAAATAGAACTAGAGGTGTTTAGGAGAAAATCTGAAGCTTTAAAATGATTTTTCTTATTTGAATTTAGCCTAAATTATCTTCTGATAATTCTGATAATGCTGAAGTATAGGCAGGAGAGATTATTTTCCACTGAGAATTTCATGTTATGATAGAAAGAATGTAATGGTTTCTTTTATGTTCCAGCATCTTACAGGATTGTAAAATCACATCTAAATTGAGAAAATATCTCAGTTTCTGAAAGAGGAAATTGGTGGAACTGCCAATTTTTAATCCACTAGCGCTCCAAGCCAACAAAGGCTTTCCATAAAAATTCTTTTCATGTTTACATTTATTGAATTGAGTATATCCAACCACCAACATACCAGCTACTTCCCTAGAAGTCTGTAGGAAAGGAAATCAATTAAATTGTATTAAGGCTGGATATGTAATCTGAAGAGCTTGGGTATCTGGAGACTAATTTTTCTCGAAACAGTTAATTTCACGATCATTTCTGAGATTCCATTTTGTATGTGGTTTGAGAGAGTGAGTTGAAGTGCCTCAGAGCTCAGAGAGCAATTACTTTTGACACACTGCAGAATGAATAGCGTACCCACTGGAATATAAAATTATTCTGTTTGGAAGCATACTTGGCCCATGATTCATAAAAATACCAATATGTTACTATGTGTTATATGAAGTTTGAGAATTACCTTGTTACTGCCCCTACAATTTAAGGACTATTTCTTGGTTTTAAAGTGCACATAGGAATTATAAGGCTTTCAAGCAATAATTGTATTAGTCTTGACAGTGGCCTTAGGAAGATGCAGCAACAAAAGTCAGAGACTCCTGACCTTTATAGGGATTTCTGATTGTGGCAGTGGTAGTGCAGTTGTTTTTGATTCATAAGACCACAGGATGCTCTCAGCTCACAAACTCCCCTCTGACCAATAGATACCTTATGCATACAAGCAAATCATGGCCTTATGGCTTTTCAGGCTAGAGCTGGGTATGCACAATCACAGATAATAATCACAACTCTATTTTATGCATTAAAAATCTCTAATGGCGTTTGTGTGCGTGTGTGTGCGTGAAATCTATGGCAAGTTACATTTGCCTCTTGAAGTACTTCCATGCTGTCTTAATAAAACAGGCTAAATCCTGAAATCATTTCTTCATCTGGATTCATCCCCTAGAAGAAACTACTTCAATGAAATTAGTTTTTTTTTTTTTCAAACGTGGTTTGGAAACTAGGTTTAAGTTTCTCCAGAATCATAAAATCATGAAATACAGCACATGCCTTCATGCTAAGAGTTCATGGATAAAAACAGTCCTGTATTTCTGAGAAATTACAAATTCAGGATTGCAGCTGTTTGAACAACCAAAATGGAAAGATTATAATAAAATACTTGGAAAAAACAAAGTTACAGGAATAAGTGAAGGTACTAGTTTTGCAAGCCCTGGCCTTTTCCTGCCATGTGTATAGAATTGATGGAGTGTAAAACTTTAGCAAACGAATCCAAGTAGCTCATGATTTGATGTGTGGATTAGGAAAAACATGAGACTAGCTACAGAAATTTACAGCGTGGGGTACAGATAGAGACAGTCTCAGATAAAGCAGTGTGATGTCCAAAACCTGGTGCTTCCGACGTTCTGGAATCAGGTTTGCCTGGGGTTTAGGTCACTTTGCATGTCCACAGCACTTTGGCTCAGAGCTGTTCAACTCAGAAGAAATTGTTAACAGTGTTTTCAATAAGGATACATGAACTCTTATTCAGCAGAAACTTTCAGAATTAATGAAAACCAAACGGCAGCTGTCATGTATTAAAGATTGTACAAAAGACGCTGACAGGTTTTAATCTACTTCAAGTAAGTATTTGCATTGCCATAATGCTTTAACCAGACCTTGGTTATCTGACTTTACTCTTGGCATCCTGATGCGTATGACAAATACTGTAAATGTCAAAACAGAGCCTATATCCTCCTTTTATGACCTATGAGCCCCCAGTCAAAGGGACGAGGGGGAACTGGCATTGCCCGGCAGAGAGAAAGACACCAAGCTGAGCAGCTCTGGCTCCATCCTAGGGTTAGCAGTGGTACACAGCAGAACTCTACAAGGTTGCTCACCGCTCTTGTGAGGGTCTCAAAGAGATCTGGCAAAGGTCAGCATTCCTGTTTCTGTGCAGCGTATGTGCTGGTGGGACCAGCCCAGGCTGTGGAGCACCGCTCTGCAGAACATGGCAATAGCGAGCAGGTGGTCTGCATGCGTGTTCCTCAGTTATTGAGGGACTTGAGGGATTAGAGCTGAGAAAACACTGCTTAATTAGCTCACCAGACTCCCTGAACCTGGAAGTAATTGGAGACTTAATTCACTTTTCATAATATGCTTTGTTTTTATGAACCTTGTGTGGAGCACTCACTATGTAAATAAATTATATTTGCAGTCCTTTTCCTCTTTTTCCCACACTGGACTCATTTAATACTCACTTGACTTGTATCTTAGAAGCAAATATTCACAGACCGGAAAGACCAGAGCTCTTTAGTTTAAACAAATCACTTGTGGAGCTGCAAATTTGGTTTAGTCTCAGCAAAACAATAAGTGTTAAGTCTTTGGAGGCATTTTTATTAATATATTAAAACCCTATTAAATCATTGCTGCCTGGCTGCCTTATTGTCTAAAAGGTTGTCTAAACATAAGGTTAATTCAATAGAGCAGACAGGTATCTGCATCTGGGCTTGGGTGGGATTTGAGGTCCATCTCCAGGGAGCAGTGAAATACTGGGTAGAGATATATCAGTGCGTGATGACTGAGGTCGGTTAGGCACAGAAAGCAAGACCATGAGCACGGCACGGGGGTTGCAGGCAGTACGTTTGCAATGTGCTCATCCCTCTGACAGGGCCACACTCATCCGTCTAACGTGACAGGTCACAGTAACTCACCCCACTCCACGCGAGCGGATGAGCAGAGGACTGCAGTGCCCGGGGCACGAACACAGACCGTGTCCTCTGTCCTTGCCAAGGCCAAATCACTGTGCATAGACAACTTGGGGCCCTGGAAGCTGCCCTCAAGGGCCTGTTTCTTAAGGCAGATATCCCATACTCTGTGTTTTGAATTTGCAGGTAGCCTTTATTGACTCTGATGTTCATCCATTTTTATGTGGTTTATCTCCTACCAGTCCTTTGCTTTGAAGAGAATATAAGATTAAAGCATAAAAAATATGAGAAGGTTTTATGGATTTTCCTCCAAAAACATTAAGCCTCTATTTTAGGAAGGATGGATGAATCCTGGTGAAAAACAAGGCAGGTAGATTTAACCTGCACTCAGGCACTTTTGAGGTGTTTCTTGCAGAGAAGGCTGGAGCACTCTGCATAAGGTAGGGAAGCCATGTAGGTGATTGGTAGGAAAAGAAGAATTATCCTTAGGGATGGGGGTCAGTCCTGTAATAAAGACCAGATTGTAACTAGGTTGTGGCCTAAATATGATGGGAAGAAAGTGCTCTGTCCTAATTAGATGCACTTCATGTGCAAATCATGCATCATTAGATGCAAATCAAATTGATAGTCAATATTGCATCAGACTATTAAATACCTACTGCATAGCAGACAGAATAGTATTTGGAGTACCTACCTGTGAAATCAGAGAACCAGCTTTCCATCCCTCATCCAACACATTTTGAAGTACTTTATACACAAAGTGGAAGGGTTTCAAGGATAGAAGAACAAGCAAAACCATTGCAGAATTTCTTAGATCAATGGGGAAAATGGCAAACAAAAGTCAAAGACCCGACTTTGAGGGTAGCACTAGGATGCGATTTTCATTAGAGCAGCCCAGGCTACCCCTGCTCCCATCCCCTTGATTATCCTGTTTTCCCATATGGTCTGCACCCCTACATTTATTAAGAATGACCCAACAGCATGTTTTAAATAAGCAAAATGCCTCATTCAAGCCAAATGGAACTGTACAGGTTATTTTTTAAGTGCCATCCTTTTTTTTTAAAAAGTTCTTTTGAGCAATTGATATTTTGATTTAGTAAAGGCACTTAAAAACAGCTATACTTTTGCTTCAGGTTTGCTAGTGGGCTTTTTCACTGCTATTGCTGAGTAAAATGAGAGGGCAAAGCCATCAGGAGACTATTTACCTATAACACTAAGGAAAACACTAAGGTTTCTTCTCCATAACACATGCAGGAGAGAGGACTGGGGAGACCGAACAGGATATTGCTCTCTTCCTCTCAGTTGGTTACATGTCCAAATTTCCTTTGAGCTTTCGCATGTTGCCTGTCAAATAATCTATATTGTGAAAGGGCTTCAAACATTTCCCTTTCTTTACAGATTGTGTGATAGATACAGAGGGCCAAAAGAAGAGTCATGTCACAGAGGTGCTCTCCATTTCTGCATAGCTGCCTTCAATGCAAACAAAAAATAATTAAAACTCTTCCTTAACTATGAACATTTTAATTGCTCTCAGAGTCATATTCCTTATATAAACATGCATCAAAATCTATGTTAAAAGGAAATTAAAATTACAAGGTTAAAGACTTGGAAATTAGGAAACACCAGAATAAAAGTCATTTGAGCAATCTTTCTTCTGTCTTCTTTCCCCATACACTATAATGTAGCATTTAATTCACTTAATAAAAAGAACTTCTGCCTCATTTCCTATATTTTTATAAAATCAACAAGAACAGAAATCCCATACTGTCACACAGGGCCTTGCACAGTTTGGCGTCTGAGTTGTCATTTGTTTTAGAAGTCGAAATCTGCTGTTCAGTTTCACCTCCTGGAAGAAGAGGATCGCTGCATCTGGGCAGTGGAACAAGAGAGAGACACAGATTTTACCTGTGGCACCACAGCTTGTATTCCAGAATCACCTGAGCTGTCCTCAGCTTGTCCATGGTCAAACTCATCTCATTCCACTTTTGGTTCCCATCCATGCAGTGGATGCAGGAGTAGTCATGGAGATAGTCCTGCTCAACCTTAGCAGCCCTGGGTTGGAGAGAGCTTACTACAAACCTGGAGCTTTTTGGAGAAGTTAGCTGCTAAGTTGTGCCAAAGTGAATAGCAGTTTTGAGGGGATTAAAACTGCATGAGTGAGGGGAGTTTGTGTAGTCACAGTATAAGGCGACTCCCCTTACACACTTCAGAGCCTGCCCCATCAAAGGAGAGTGCTAAAGCTCCAAAATGAAACATCTTAATATGGGGAAAACAAGTTCCCTAGTCTCCTTGTAAACAAATTGCTCCTAAACTGGTTTTATTGAAAGTTCTATAGAAAATTAACCCAAGAGAGATATCAAGACTTCAAATTTTCAAGCTGGGTGTAAAAAAATAAGTTTGGGAAAGTTTCAAGCAGCTGAAGAAAAAATCCTTATAATGGCAAATCTGAGGATTTACAGTAAAATCTGAGGATTTTGGTATTTTTTAATATTATGTCCTGCCACCTGTGCAGCTGCGGTACCAAGAGCCTGTTTGATCTGTCCTGCATTTCTGATGAGTTGTGTAGGGAGCAGCTCTACAGTCTGGGGGAAATGCAACTGCTCCTGAGATGGCCTCGTGGCCTTGGGCATGGCAGTATTTCACATCAGCAAAATGAAGAAGATAAATAAACTGAAAGTGTCTTCAGAGCAAATTTTAAGTATGCAGAAGTTGAACGCTCAGTTGGAATGGATTTAGCATTCTAGTCCTCTAAGTAAAACAACTACAATCAACTTGAAATGACAAAAGGGACTTTTTACTTCTCTTTTCTTCTTTTGTCCAAAAATATTAAGTATCAGAGATAATAAATAAACCTTGTAAAAATCTCCTTTGCAAGAAAAGAAAATCTCATAAAACTTTCATAGCTGAGACAATGCTTTTGACTTACCACACTTCTGAGATAATTAAACTAAATATTCAGATTATGTATATGCCTCTAGGCAAATACTTAATCATCTGCTTTTTTTCTTTTTTTTGTTGTGAGGGTCGTTATTTACGGTAATTTGCCAGTGGTGAGTGGAAAGCAATACTGCTAATCCCTGTCTCGCTTTACTGTTCTGCTAGGCATGCTGGAATGCAGATAACACACTCTGGTGTATTAATGGTGCAAAGGGATTTATGGTTACTGCTCTCATGGATGCTAATGGAGTTAATGTACATCCATAAATCCTGCAAGCTTCCATACAACAGAATGTTCACTAGGAGCAGACCTGACCAACATATATTGAGAAATATTCTCCTAATTTGTTACATCTCATTCCCTGGAGAGCCTGTCAGAACTGAAGATGCTTTGATAAATATAATCAAACTACAGAATATGGCAAAAGGGCTCTACATCCAATTAAATTCCCATAACAGCAAGTCCTCTGGAATGAAAGACTAAAATCCTAACCTGACGTCTCCTCCCAAAGGGATGGATCTTTGTGGTCCAGGCAATGGAGGAGCAGCGGGGTCAGTCAGATCTCAGTGGCAGCAGCACTGCTGCTGCTCTTGGGGTTTTCCCAACTGACAGGGGTGTGTGAGCACGCTTGCCACTCGCTTAGCTGTACATTAGGTCTCTCACACCTCTGCTACTGCACCTAATACCACTACCCGCCAGGTACGGGACTTTCAAGGCTCTGATCTATGGCCTCTCTGCCATTACCAAGAAGAATTTATCACCTTCCCCTTTGCAACAGCCCCTTCAAGTAGCTGTTGGCTAAGATTCATTAGATCCTCCTGCTTAGCTTTGCCTCTACCAGATAAAGCAAGCACAAAATCTGCAGCCTCTCTGTGTAGGGTCTGAGCTCTAGGCTCCTGACCATCCTGGTAGTCCTCAACAGGACTCTCTCCAGTGGAACTTAGTTAGACAAATGATTATGCAATATGGATTATACATGAGATGACTGGACTGCTGTGAAAGCCACTCATTAACAAGAGTGTAAAGCTTGCCTTCTCTTCAGTAAATAATCAGATCAGCAAATATCTTTGACTCCAGCACTAAACAATACCTTTTTAGCGATTCTTTTTAGAAGTATGTAAATTTTTTACAAGTAAGCCTAACTAGCTTCTTAAATATAGAATTTTGTATGGTAATGTGCTATAACAATAAGTTGTTGTTCTGAGTGGTCTTTGAAAAGGAAACCAACCTCCTGACATTGCAGAGAGAGCTGAAAAGAATTGTTTTAAATGTATGAATTAGCATTTTGATATCACTTGCCCCTGAAAATCCAAACCTTTGCATACACCAAATAGTTTGCTAGACCTTTGGCAGATGTGATAAGAAGAAAGTATTTTCAACATTTGGTCCCAAAGCAAACTTCTCCAGTGCTGTTGAAAATGCAAAGTTTTCTTGGCAAAAGTAAAGAAATGTTCTCTGGGCAAAATTAGGATTCTTTGGCATAACAGTATACTCCAGCTATCAGCTTTTAGAAACTTTATGACATCTAAGGAAAAAAATGAAATGGGAAAGGAAAGCTGAGGCGTGTACAAGATTTGCTTATGGGTTTTGCGTGGAGAATGACGGACTTCTCTCTCAACTCCACTGTTCATGTATTATTCATATGGAATCTATTTTAAGGCCAGATGAGACTAAAGTTTTGTACTTTTCCAGTGGCCCACCTGCCTCTCTCCGCCTGCCAAGACACTGCCGTGGGATACAAAAAGCAACCACACACTTAGTTCTGTGGTTCATATTTTTTTTGGTAGTTCTTTAATCTCTCTGGAATAAGATTCTTTGTTCATGATGCAAACTATGGCCGGTACCTATATGTTCAGGATGGATAACTTTTGGTTAGAGTTCATTTCAAGTAAAATCAAAAGTTTGAGAACTGGTGAGGTCTAAGTTTATCTAGGTAATGAGCTCCCTTCACAGCCACAGGATAGAAACTGGCATCTTCAAGGGTCATCCCTCCCATCTGTTTTGGAGATGAATGAACTTTTCTTGCTCTCCTGGGTAACAACTAACCTAAGTGGCTGCAGGTAGATCTGCTGGATCTCACTTTTAGGGATTAAACTGAGATATCAGTCCCTTTTAAGTCCATGCTCTGCAAGAAGAGAAAACAACTTGTGGTTATTTCTTTGTGTGCTTTTTTACACACCTCTCTGACTTTTCCTCTTATTTCTCCCTTATCCAAGCTCTGGCTTAGATTTGTCGACTTAGAAACCAGAGCCAAACATATGTGGGTGACAGTCAATAGGGATTATTGCTGAAGGTGCAGTCATAAAACTGGATCACTAGAAGGATAAAATGGATATTAAAAATTGTGTTTATGGAATGTTTGCCAAACAATAACTTATTAGACAAGTAACACTGGTCCAATTTTCCTGATAATACTTTGTTTATATCATCCAGCATTCCTTCACTTACTGTTGTGATATACCACTTATACTTAGGAGTATTCCAAAAAATAAGAAGAACATATTAAATGCTAAGAGGACCTCTGAGACACAAAACACTGTATAAATACTTTGAATTCATTTGCCTTTAAAAATATAAAATAAATCATGAACCAATTAAATTCATCACTGAAATTCGCCTGTAAACTGTATGTATTGTTGAATCCAGTTTCTCAAAATATCCTCCCTACTAGACCAGCCCTTTCCAGTGATTCTTTTCCAATCTTAGAGGTACAGCAACAGATCAAGCACATTATATTCATAAAATTAAGTGAAAGTATAATTAGAATATTAACAATGTAAACATATGTCTTCACACATGTATTTTATTACCTATGCTGATTACATTAATAAGGGAAGAAAAACTAGCTATCAGTCACACATCTGGAGAACCAATTATTCTTTTGACTAGTGATCTCATCTTTTTAGTACAAAGTGGTGAGGGAGGCCAAGGGATAAAGCAATAACTCATCTCATAATCTTTATAATTTTTCAGTGGTCTGTTTTGTAAGGTTTGTAATTGTTTTTACTGTACATGTGCCTGAAACAGATGTAAAAGCACATTTTGGGAAAGAAAAACAGCAAAATTGCTTGGAGGAGTTTCACTAGTTTTGGGTGGATGAATTCTAGCAATTGCGCTTGTCCTGTAGTGAGGTAGTCTGGGTAGTCTGAGGTAGTCTGGTCCTCCCTTTGGCAGGACCCCAGGGGTATATGTGCCATTTTGCCTATGGCCAAGCAAGTTAGTGGGTGGAACTGAGTCTACAGTATGTAGACATGTAGTACAGTCTTCAATGAGAATAAGACATAAGAACATAAAACATGTGTGATCTCTAGAAGGTAACATGTTTATTGAAAAGAAATGACCTTTCTGTTCTGTCTGCCATATGCACCTCTAACACAACTGTCTCACATCGCCATGCAAAGAGACACCAAAGCCATTCAACAAAACCACTGTATGGTTCAATAGAGACCTTAAGGAGGCTACCAAAGAGAAAATATGGGAATTTAAAGCATGGAAGAAGTGCCCAAATGAGGGAATAGTAACACTCACAAAACATGGCAGGTCAAATGTAAACAGGAAAATAACAGGGTGAACAGGAGAGCTGCTAGAGAACTGGAAGAAGTTAATGTCGCTCCACTCTTCAAAAAGGCCAAGGAGGACCTAGGGAACTGCAGGCCAATCAGTCTCACCTTGATCCCTGCAAAGGTGATGGACCATTTCATCCTGGACACCATCTTTGAGTGTGTAAAGGATAAGAAAGAGATCTGCAGTATCCGCAGGTGATCAGCATGGGGAAATCATGCTTAACCAACCTTCTGTGATGGAATGACTGGCTGGGTAGATGAGGGGAGAGCAGCTGATGTTGACTACCTTGACTTCAGGAAGGTTATTGGCAATGTCTCCCATAACATCCTCATAGGTGAGCACAGGAAGTGCAAGATAGCCTTACTAGACAGTAAGGCTGAAAGAGAGAGCTCAGAAGGTTGTGATCAGTGATGTGATAGGTCTAGTTGGAGGCCTGTGTTGTCCTCTGACAGAGATCATCCTGATTCAGGTGTTCACTGATGCTATTCTTCATTAATGAGTTTGCCATCCTACCATGCAGGGTATAGGGAGGGATTATCCCAGGCACCAGGACAGGCTGGAAAGCAGCTCTGCAGAGAAGGATCTGGAGCCTTGGCGAGCAACAAGTTAATTATGAGCTCTGAAGAGCTTCTATTGAAATTAGGGAACTGTGGACAAATATGTGTGAATTATCATTACATACAGCAATTGTGCCAGAGGACTGGAGGATTTCCAGTGAAGCTCCTATCCACAGAACTGTCAGAGGACAACACAGTCCCTATGAAGAGACTGCTCTAGACTGTTCTCAGACATCTCTATGTATAAAATACAGATACTTTTATTTATGAAGCTTTATTCTCACTATGAAACTTGTAACATAGCACACTTAAAAAGGTCATATTTGAGAAAAAAGAAAAAAAGTGCTTTTTAAAAGCATCCTGATTTCTAATCTTATGCCAGAGCTGAGGGTTATGTGGAGAATAATTCACTTTGTAATGGAAGAAAACATGTCAACCATATATAGGTTAGGATCAACAAAAAAAAAAAAAGGAAACTTGGAGCAGATCTAGCTGTTCCACTGGTAAAAGTCTAACGTCTGAAGCCCACAGTGGTAGTGGCAATACTGACCACAGGCAGGAGTCATCGCCGTGTCAGTTATGATCATTGCTGTCATATGCTTGGTGGAACAGAATATCCTTCAGAGATTTGTGCTGAACAAAACTTTACTTTTGCAGAACTTTGAGTTTAGAGGAAGATGGAACAGGAATTTGGGATTTTCTCCTCCTATACCCTTCCTTCCCTGCCCTAGTGTTGTCTCTGCAGTGTCTCATATTACCCGTGCCTCTGCCTCCCCGTTCTGAGGCACCCACCGCGAGCAGAGCACTTCCAGGCACGTTGTGAGCAAGTGAAGATCAGACTTGGGACTGGAAGGTTCCTGAATGACCAGACATGTGACCAACATACCTTATACAAGTGTAAACCAGAAAAAGTGTCCTCACAGCTAGACCTTTGCTGCGGGCTATGTATTGGCTTCAACGACCGCTTCAGCTACCTGTCCACCCCAATGGAAAATTTTCAAGGTATATTTTGCCTTCATCTGTACAAGTCCCAAAGGCAGACCTGGTACCTACATCCCACAAACTCATCTACTTATATGTTGTTAAAAATCAGGGTTGTTACCTTCAGATCCTTTTGAAAATCTTCCTTAAAACACTTTTGAACTTAAACTTTTTTAAAAATCTATTTTCCATTTGGAAAATGGAAAATCCCACAAGATTCCTCTCATCCCAGGTGCTCTCAGATTTCTATTGGAAAATAAGCCAAAGCCTGGATTAATTGCTGGATGGTGTCCCTTGATGTAATGCTGTTGAGAACCAGATGTTATTTGCACACACTTATGCACTTTCAGTGCTTTATGTGTAGTATTAATGTATGAAAGTTGCATATACATTCATTTTCCAGTCTTTCCTACTAAACATTGACTATGTCAGTCAGCTCTCCTGGAAACCTCTAAGTACTACTATTAAAGGATTTTCATGCAGAGAAAAATCCAAGCACTCACAGCTTGATCTGAGATGGTCCACAATGTATGTGTGTGTGTGTGTGTGAAAGTGTGTGAGAGACTGTTTATTGCTATGAATATAAATTTGGTGGGCAAAATGAGATGGCATGGGTTTACAACAGGTAGAAATTTGCTCTACAGTATGCAGATTTTATTAAACAATAAATTGCCATTTTTTTATTTCATGTGTTGGCCTGCAACTTGTTAAATTACTTAGGTTTCAGCAACAGCGGCCACTCTAAAATCACCCTGTTAGCATCAAAATACTAACACCTTAGAGGAATTTAAAGTATTCTGGGAATAAAAAAACCTTTTCAATTAATGTTCAGAAACATTTACTCCATTGTTGACTTAAGGGACAGAGTCCTTTGTCTTTGGGAGAGAAATTGCAATGAAGAGCCTCAAGGAACCATGTAGTTGAGAAGTTTTAATGAGAGAGCCTGTTACTTCTTATAGGGGCTCCTGAAATGCTGACTGAAGCAGATCTCTGCTCATTGCTTGGGTCTCTGATTTCTGAGCAGCACAGAGGGAATCATGACTCTGAGGACCTCAGTGAGTCCCTGATGGTTTGGAGACTCTCCTTAAGTCTCGGGAAGCAGATTCTGCCCTTGGGCTGCTGAGAAGCTTGTCACGAACAGGCGTTGAACTGATCCTGCCTTGAACACTCTGGATGGAGTTAAGAAATGAATTTAAGTACAAAAACTTAAGTACAAAAAACTTGTTTCTTTTGACAAACTTACTCAAGTGCTCACACCCACAACTGGATCTCTTCCCCGACTCAGCCAATGTGTCTTGGTTTTGGCAGACCCCATCCCCAGTTTTTACAGGCAGTATCAGGTCCCTAACAAGCATCATGTTTTTGCTGTTCTTGCATATCTGAGGATATTTTGCCAGAGATGAGGAGGATGAGGGGAATGTGGATTCTGGGTCCTCCTAAGACGGTGAGAGAACAAACTGAGCGCTCTGTTTTCTAAGGGAAACCTAATTGCTGGGCCCACCAGGGGCATCCTTCATTCCTTCATATGAAGCTGGGCTCCTTTACAGTCAGGAGAAATCAGCTCAGCATTCGGGCGCTCAGCAGAAAGGCAGGTCTTGGGGCTTTACACCAGTTCTTCCTCATCACTCTTAAAACTTATGCACAGTGCTTCAGATGAGGGACCCAAGTACCACTCTGGATCTTATCCTTATTCTCCTGAATTTCCACAGTGAGTGAGCAAATCATCTAAATAGCTTTCATCTAGTCCTTTTCCTGATACCAGCAGTGCTAGTCCTGTGCTACAGTGAAATCCTTTGCTTGTCTGTTGGAACATTTTCCTTCACGATGAAAACACTGATAACTCCTAGCTGGCAGAATAACTGAGATCAGCATATCCTTGATGACAGGCACATGTCAAGGAGGGGCAGAATCAGCCTCCACTACCGTCCCTACCATCATTTAATGGTAGGAGTTGGATGTTGCTCAAATGTACCTTTCCCAACCCTCCCTTGCCTCCTCTGCCAAGGATGCCATATCCAGGGTGGCACCAACCCCTCTAAACTGCCATGCGCCTCATTTGAATGTGTTTCAATCTGCTGTTTAATGAAGACAATAAGAGTCTGCTGCTGCAGGCCATCCGTGTGAGTTGGGAAGAAGTGCTCAGATCTTGCTTATCAATTTACAAATTACCTACATCTTTCTCAGCTGTTAGCTTATTTGGTTTAGTTTTCCTCCACTGCTACCAGCTGGTGCCAGATAAGGGAGACAAGTCCAGACCAGACTAACCAAGGACTCAAGCCAGCATGGCAAATCTGGAAGGATTTCTCTTATTTTTGCAGCTATAGCAGCAGCAGTTGCTCTGGAGCCAGCACTTCATCGTCCTCTGTGACTAGCACAGATTGAAAAGTCGTGTGATGTTGCTTGGTAACACTCAAATACAAGTCCTGTACATGTCCCAAGGACTGCCTTGTACTTAATCAAAATTAACAAATACTATATAAACACACCAAATTCAGGGGCACGTGTTATTAATCAAAAAGAACACGGGTGACAGTATTGCTCATAAATTACTCTGCGTATTCTCTACATATTGAATAGCAATTGTTGAAAACATAACGCTTACCATATATAATCTGTAAAAATGGAAAAAAAAACATGATTCATTGCCCATTGATAACTCAAAGAAACTAAACCTATGGAGCAAAAGCAAGTAAAAGCAGTCCATCCGAATCCAACGAAACAGTATCCAAATTAACACAGACAAGATTCAGACTCTCGCTATAGCCATGGATCAAAACATTCTTCTGCGTATAAACATCCTGCTATAAGGACTGATCAACATCTCACATTAGTAATACTGTATTCCCTGAGAAGGGATTTCAGGGCACGCATCAGCACAAAAGATGTGAAGTTCAAAGCCAACAATAAGAAAACTATTAGAAACAGACATCTTCTGCTCCAGGAATCCACCAAGCATGGCAAGCTGTTTTATTAGCACAATAATCCCTGCCATGGTTAAGAGAGCTCTCAGAGTAGTAGTACAAGAGGCAAAAGAGTCTGGAAAAATTAGAATAATATTATACCAGTGGGCAGTGTTTTACATGTGCATAGTGGGAAACAAAAAACAGAGAAAGAATGAAGTAGCAATAAATAAATGAAAAGATTCAGACTTTTCAGAAAAATGAGCTTCAGTTTATGCTAGGTATTTTTACACTGAACCTATACCAAACTGGAAGATTTCACAGTCTTACTTATGAATGTGAAACTCTTCCAATAAAGGAATTATTCCGGTGGGGACACATATAAAGGTAACCTCTGAGGAGAAGGGGGAGCAAAATGGTTCCTTTCACCATGAGCCAACCTTGGACTACACTTCCTTTGTTAACATAGTTTTTCTGTACTTGCATATCATCATGCAGTATATATGTTATGGTAGCTAAATGGATGCATAATGTTATTATAATCAGTCAGGAAGGCCTATGTCCTTCTACTGCTGAGCATCTTTTTAAGTTTTGGGTTATGAACTAGTCTACATTTGCACTTCTACTCAGGGGCTTCTTTGTCGTACCTAGATTTTATTCTGCTCCTGGGTTTTTGCTGTAGCAGTTAGGGAAAAAAATCCCATAGTTTTTGTGATAGTGTTAATCACAAAGTGTTAAAATAAATAGCACTTCTAGCATTAAGACAGGGCTATGCAATGGTTAGGCTGCCGTAGTTTGCTCTTCTGTGATCTCTTTCTCTGTCTCCTGACAGCTACCACAGAATCCCCTATAAAGCTATCGCTGTAGTTGGTTCAGGTCACACTACAATTAGTTTTTCTTCTCCAGTATTTACTATTCTTGTGTTGGTTTTTTTGTTTCCTTGGCAATTTGCTCTCACACAAATTAATCCTGATAAAGCACTGGAAAGCTCTTTGCTCAGAGGTTTGCTGGAGAACAAGGCAAGAGGCCACTGCAGATCACTTAACCCCAGGTAGGACCTTCCTGGCAGGGGCTGTTTGCAGAGGGACATGTTTACTCCACGTGGGAAGCAGCCCAAGGATCCCTGCTATTAACACTTCTCTTGAAATCACAGAAATGTTGTATTATAGTTCCTCTTTTAAAAAGGAAAGATATTTGCATGGGAAGGTTTATTTGGGAAGCACTGATCATCACCAAATAATATGTCTTTCATATCAGAGTGTACTTTGATGTGTCATGTCATAAAAACATTGGAAAACTTGACTAAGATCTAATAGCCAAATCTTTATTGCTCAAAATTAGTTCTTCAAGAATACAAAATTTGGTGGAAAAATATCAGATAAGGTGGAACCAAGAGGACGGATGAGGTGTTTATACCAAAGGCGGGTATTTCCTCAGCATGTTCCTCATGTGGACACCATGTCTATCACTGATAGCACATTTAAGTACCTGAGGGGTGAATGTAGGGAGGACGGGGCCAAACTCTTTTCAGTAGTGGCCAGTGACAGGACAAGGGGTAATAGGTAGAAGTTGAAACACAGGAGTTCCATCTCCTTCTTTCCTGTGAGGCTGACAGAGCCCTGGCACAGGCTGCCCAGAGAGGCTGTGGAGTCTCCTTCTCTGGAGATCTTCCAAACCCGCCTGGATGCCACCCTGTGCCCCGTGCTCTGGGTGTCCCTGCTGGAGCAGGGGGTTGGACTAGGTGATCTCTAGAGGTCCCTGCCAACCTCAACCCTCCTGTGATCCTGTGATTCTGTTACACATAGCCCTTCTCTCCCGCGCTCTGCAGTCAGAGAGGCTCTTAGACAAGGAATGGAAAGGGTGGGTGAGGAGGATCCCTCTGCTCTTTATTTTGACAGCATAAGTTGTTTGTTAATTACATCTGAGAAAACAAAAATCTCCTTGGAGATGCGTGAGCAGAACGCTAGCTGTGGAGTGCAGTCTCTAGTTTGAAGTGATAGAGAGATTGCCTTCGAGTAAAAGCAACTCTCCCCTCTTGACTTGCTCAAATCTTTGGCAGCTCTTAGGATTATGAACCAAACAATTTTCTAACTGTGACTTATTAAAAACAAGTTACAGAGAAGAAAATAAAAGTTTAAAAAGTGGATAGGGGAGATGATGAATTCCAGACGTGGGCATGAGTGACAGGTGGGGAGCAAGGACCTTGTGAGGAGCCGCGCACGGGAAGGTTGCCCAGGGGACTCCCTGCGGAGCCATATCTGCTAGCAATAATTTCTCCAGCAATTCTCTGCAGTCGTTGAATAGCTATAGGCTCCCATGAAGTAGCTGGCGCTTCTATTTAATTATGATCATGTTCAGAAAGACTTTGCACTGTGACAAGAGGTCCATGAGGTGAACAAAGCAAAGGTGGAAGGTAACTAAAAAAGGTGGAGTGTAACTTGGAGAATATTCTGCAACTATAAAGTTACATTCAGATTGATTACATGCATACAGAGAGAAAACCTTCCACCTTTCACAGACACATAAGCCTTCAGGAAAAACTTCATTAACTTCATTAACTTGCCATTTTGTTTTAGACAGTTCTACTGTAGAAGCTACTATTATTTCAGCTATCTAAATTCATAAAGGAGCGTAGCTTCTTCTTGCAAATATCATTAGTGGGTGTTAGCGGTTTGTATTCCATGTATAACAGTGATTCACTAGAAAAGACTAAAATAACTCTAATCAATTGGCCTTAAAGTTGGTTGTTAAACAAGATGGTTATGAAAGGACACCAAACCCAGAAGAAACACCTTAACATCCACGGAAATCAATCACCCCAACAGTAATGACAGTAAATCACTGATGAAGCAAATATAGTGAAGTATTTCTTGAAGTCTACTCAAAACGTGCTCAATACTGAGCCCCACTGCCTACCTGCTTCTGAACAATACATTTCAATTGGGATGGAAAGGCAAATATCTAGTTGTTCCTCTTCCTAGAGTGGTCTAAAACAAGTCTTGGAAAATGGAGCAGTGCTTATTCTGTGGGTGGAAATCTTAGAAGCTCGTCCATATGCAGTGCATTTCATCTTTAAACTATTTTCACTCTTCTGTAGTTATTTTGCCAGTGACATTCCTTTCTATCCTAATTTGTCTCCCATCTCCCATTACATAAACATGCTGTCACATTATTTCCGAGCTTTTCCTGAGTATTGGGCTCATGGTAGACAATAAAATGGGAGCATTAGTCTCTTTTTTTTCCCCCTCAATTCTTTGTTTTTCACCAAAGATAAATTAAATTCTGTAAGAAATGCCCCCTTGTTTTTTTTTTTCCACAGGCAGTCTTAGACGCTGCAACTAGTTCAAAGTTTCTAATTGGAAAAACGATTCCTTGAGACAAGACAGAATCTATTTGTGTGCTTTGGGGTTTAAAATAGAGGCTTTGAAAGAACTGCTGTGGGTCAAAGCGCCCCAGCCATTGCATGGGGGAGCAGCCTGAGGAAAGCCAGTGCTGAGACTGACAAAATACTCTGTGACTTATGGAGAGCTGCTTGGACAGCCTGGGGCTGTCACTCTTAGCCTGGCTGTAGCAGACAAAACGTAAAATTCTCTTCTGCAAGGTAACTGCTATAATTCAGGTCTGGTTTATTCGTGTGATGATAATCTGCTGGGAAGAGTCAGTGCGTTATTGCTATGTAGAGCAGAGGAGGGCGCTGGGAAGGTCACGCCTGGTTCACTGTGCTGGGTGCTGGGGTCCATGGGGACCCACCACCAACACAGACTACAAGGTGAATTGCTGCAACATGAGCATAACACAGCCCTGCTGAGTGAGAGGACCAGCAGTTGGGCCACCTAGCTGCACATATTGCTG
Organism: Crypturellus undulatus; assembly: GCA_013389825.1. Taxonomy (NCBI): domain Eukaryota; kingdom Metazoa; phylum Chordata; class Aves; order Tinamiformes; family Tinamidae; genus Crypturellus; species Crypturellus undulatus. The sequence continues at coordinate 1,771,212 of VWPW01007396.1, forward strand.
GATATTGAAAAGCATTTTGTGCCCATGGCAAGGCTGGCCACCCCTGCATTGCAGCATAAGGAAGAGCCTTGCATGGCAAGAGCCCACATCCCCCTCCAAATCTTTGGAGCAAGCTGTTTTCCAAGCTCCCGCCAAGCTGCTCGTCTGCAAGAATGTGATGTTCATGTGCCCAGAGCTATGAATGTGCAACAGAGATGAGCACATGCTGGAGACTACTCTTAGATCAGCACTATGTATTTATATATTCTTGAAAAAAAATGTGTGGTAAGTAGAGGCCTACAAAATGGGGACAGTAAAAAAAAAGTATACAAGAAGGAAAAAAGAGTGAAGATGTAGGAAGGAAAACAGGGTTGTTCATATGAAGAGGAAATAGCTTGGAGACAAAAGCACGTGGATGAGAGCCAGCTGGGAGAAGGCAGAGTATGAGTCTCCTGTGGGAAGCCGTGGGGAGATGGTAAGGGCACAAATTGAGTATCTTTGTACGAAATGATACTGTGGTACCTAAGAAAGCCAGGCTACATCCAGTCAATTAAACAGGCCACGGAACATCCCTGCATGCTGCAACATGACTGGCTATCCTGATGAATAGCTAGAGTGGCCCCAGCACAGTTTAGGTCCATATAAGCTTCAAGACAAGCAGCAGTGCTCAGAAGTGAGCCGCCCAGTCAAGAGCACATTTACAAACGGGTAGTTTGCAAATGGCCACAGTTTTAGAGTCAAGTAGCTCTGTGCGTAAGTCATGCTGGGCCAGTTGGCCCCAGTGCCAGAAGGGAGTGCCAGCACATTTAATTTACCAGTAGAGATAAAGCTCTTTTGTACATGTTTGTGGATTGGGACTAACTCAAGGCCAACTCAAGAGGTCCTGGACAGGACCAAGACATGTATTGCCCTGCTTCACTAGACAATGTCTCTCTTACAGGAGGGTGTCAAAAAGATGGAAACAGACTATTTTCAGTAGTGGCCACACTAGGACAAGCGGCAGCGGTCACAAACTTTTGAGGAAAAAATCTTATCGACTATGAGAGTAAAAGAGCACTGGCACAGGTTGCCCAGACAGGCTGTGGAGTCTCCTTCTCTGGAGATCTTCAAACCCACCTGGACCTGATCCTGTGCAACATGCTCTAGGTGACCCTGCTCGAGCAGGGAGGTTGGACTAGATGATCTCAAGAGGTGCTTCCCATGCTGTGATTCTGTGATTTTGTAATGTACAGTCTTGCTGCTAATGCGATACACGCTCAGACTGATTTTATAATGTGAAAGGCAGGTCTCCATGAGCAGGCAGTGAAGCCCAAGGCTGATCACGTGTAGCAGTTCTGGACCTTTACCGTTGCTGCTTCTGCACAGAGTGCTGTCAGCAGTGCTGGCAATAATGCAGCACCAAAGTGATGGGACACTGACTTGGGAACTTGGGGGTGTGGAAATCCTACTCCAAAGACCCTAGGTCTTGCAATAGCTCTATTATTAAATTCAAGAGGATGAGCTGGAAAACAGGAGGACAAAGGCTACAGGATGATAGACGAGATAAAGCCCAACATGAGAGTGTGTGCACACAGACACAGACACACAGAGGAGGAGAGACTCAAATTAGCACAGAGCCACTGAAGAATGTGTAGAGGAGCCAAGAACACAAAGCTCACCAAAGAACCTTGAGGTGGCCAGCTACTATTCCATAATGTTGACAAACATAGTATTTTAGGTGGTCCAGCCAAGATCCATTAAGAGGACAGGCAGGATACTTGCAAAAGCTTAAATATTCAGGGAATGCAGAAAGGGGGTCGCTGGGAGAGAAGTGTGGGGTAATTAGAGGGCTTTTGAGGAACAAAGAGAAAAGTGAAACATAAATGTTTGTGGGGATTATGAAGAGGGAGGGTTTTCTCTACAGTGGCAGTTGTCTGAAATTAGCAAACAGCAGTTGTCTGAAATAGCAGTCTGTTGCTGCAGAAACTATTCTGTCCCTACATATCACATAGGTGTTTGTTTATCCCTTTCTTCTTTCCTTGCCTCCTTCCTTTCTTCTTTCCTTCCCTCCAGACACATGCAAGTTGGAACACTGCAGGTCTAAGGCGAGCAGATGGCAGACAGAAAAAAAGCTGTTCAAGTCTCCAGGCCCAGAGGTATCACTACACATCTCTTCAGACCAGGGTCTATTTTGGGCCTGGCCCCCTCCCTGGCACGGTCCTGAGCTCCTCCCCTGTCTCTTCCAAAATGTGGGCTGGGTCTCCTTTTTTGACAGAACTGGCACATGTTGTTCTTCATTCACAATCTGCTTTTTAAAACCATTTCATTGCAGTAAATAGCCAAAGGAAACATTTTATTACATAACAAGAAAGAAATTGTGAGATGAAGATGATAAATATTCTCAGGAATGAAATTAATCATTTAAAAAAAATGTTTGAAAACATGTTCCACGTTAGCTCATGCCTTTGTGCTATTTTTATAACACCTACTATGGCACTGTCAGGTCCTGGTATAGCACCAGCTCCGGTGCTCCGGTGTCTCCCTTGCTACTGACTGCAAAATAAGCACTAAATGTAAAATGCTCTTTTCATTTTCTAAATCATCTTTCCCTAAAGAAAGTGTTGCAGCAAGTGACACAGACAGTTGGTGCTGCAAAGCCTGGGATGCCAAGGCCTGGACTGGCTGTGCCCGATTCATGCTCACTCCAGCATGCTCTTAGACGCTGCGTGAATGGAGTGGAACTAAGCCCACCTCTAGCCCCCAGGCACGGTGTGTGCACCAAAGCTCCCATAGAAGAAAGGCATCTGCCAGGCTGCCAGGTTGAACAAGCAGCATCCACTCAACTACTGAAGTCTGTATTTCCAGCATGAAGTTCCCCAACAGCCCTGCTTAAAGCATCAATTCTATGTTCTTCCTCCTAGAAATCTGCCATCAGCTGCTCCTGAGATTTTTCTTCCTCTTCCATCAGACTGCATTGCTCCCTAGCTGCAGATGCTCCTCTGCGTGCTTCACAACGGCACCATGTCCTGCAGCAGAAGCAACAGAGCAGATGGGTTATCACGCACAGGGTTGTGCCTGTACTAGCACGCTGGACATGCTCAGGTTATCTGGCAGCCAGGCCAGCCCTGAAGCAACAGGACATTGCATGCTGAGGAATTATGAGGAATGCCTCCTGAACCATGTCCAGCAATGCTCAGGGGGGTTAGCTGGTGCGGGCCAAACTGCGCTACCAGTTTAACAGTGTAGACAGTCTGGGCATGTTCTCAGGCCCTGTTTTCCATTCTTCCTTCAGTATTAACCAGGATGTCTAACCAAATCAAAGAGAAAGCTGCTCAACTTCTTTCCCAACTTCTTTCACAGCACAGTGAGGTCGCATTGCACCCAGGCTCGTGGTCTTGCAGAGCAGCTCCACGTTTCCTAGCCTTGGCCATCTGAAAGGTTTGTCCATCAGGACAATAAAAGTGCCTACAATGAGAGTAAGAGACATAACGAGAAAACATTTTTCCACCTGAGCTTATTCATTCCGACCAACCTTCCTTTTATGAAAGAGAGTGGTTCTAGCACATCCTCCTGGGAAACATTTTATCTTTCACTTTAGTTTCTTCATTCCACTGTGAAAAATGATTAACATAAAATTTGCTCCTCTGCCATGATGAAAGGAAGTGCAATAAGTAGCTTATTATTTCTCTTTTATTTTTTGTAATATTATGTGGATGGATACAACATGTGCATGGAGATTAGGATGAAGATCAAGGGAACAAAACCAGTTCAAAACATTTGAAGGCAGCAAATATAAATACAAAAAAAGAAAAAATATAATAAATTGCCCACCCTTCTGAGACCCTCTTCATATTTAGCCTGTGAAAGGCATAGAGCAACACCTGATTCAGTCTCAACAGTGCTGGCCTGGCTCCTTGGCGATCCCACAAAGAAATGCCCACTTACAGCATTTGCACTACACCTAGCATCCAAAGCATGCATGGGAGGTTGTGCCCACACCACAATTTTAAATTAAAATTGGCTAATGCAGACAAAATTGCTTTTGCTGGAATTTCTCCAAATGGGTTTCCTGCTTAACTCTGTTAGGAGCATATTTGGTCTTTGTGTCCATATAAAGTGCTGACTGAGAACAGCCAGCAAATGACCTGGTAATGCTCCTGGGCTTTTTAGACTGGCTAAAGCTTGTCATATGCTGCCAACAATTTCCTTTCACAGCTCTGTATGAAACCACCAATATGCCTGGTTTGTCCACCCTGGCTTATGGAAGACACGTTTCTAATAACTCATCCAGCTGCACAGAAGGGCAAGTTTCAGCTATAGCTGCATCACACACTATTGGTTAAAACTGTTGTTAAAGGTACGAGATCCATTTTAGCATATTGGTGATGAGTTTACAGTTGGACTCGATGATCTTGAAGGTCTTTTCCAAACATAATGATTCTATAATACTATGCCTTTATTTTTTTCTTCAAAAATGTATACACAGACAAGTACTGATTTTTATGTAGAACTTTTCTAACTCATACATCAAAGGAATCAAAATTAAGGACAGACTTTCATATTCATGTCTGTAGGGAAAGATCAATGCAAAATGAGGTGAGTATTCAGCAATGAGCAATGGACAGATTAAACATAACATATTTTGTTACACATTGACTTTGGGTAGACTGGAGTTGTTCAGAAGGTTTTCATTTCTGATGAACTGAAGATTTAAAAATGTAAATAGTATTTCTGTGAGTGTAGGAATTTTACTAGGAATTCCAAGTTCCCAGTTTTGCCCATGAACAGGGTGATAGATGTTGCAAATCATGTGGCCTGCCCTCTAGTTCCTTCAAACAGCAACAAAAATCTAAAAATCTTTAAATATTTTTGCAATCATAAAAATGACTTTTCCTCTGAATCACCACATAGGTCATGAATGTCTTCAACTGAATTACATTTAAAATTTGAAATGTTATTAAAGCAAAATAATTTACTATTATGCTTGACATATCTGTACACCAGTGCATCAGCATTACTGTGTATGTCATTAGATCATTAATTTTATCCATATATTTCTTTCACCTCTCTTTTTTTATTCCTATAGCTATTCAATAGCAATTAAAAATAAATAAAAATTTCTAAGAGCATGGAAACAAATATTCTGATCTCTTAGGATGATGTATACTCATCTATAGTTTTCCCACAGCTGAAAGAATTCACCCTCTTTTGGTTTTCTGTCTCATGAGCTCTCAGCTCTGAATGATCAGGCTGGGTTTATTTGTGGCTACAGGTGGCATACAGAGAACCAGGTCCCACCTTCCTCTCCTTCCCTAATAGGGCCCATAACCTAATTGATGGCACCAGATTATTCCCATAAACAAGTGCTTGTCAGCAGAAATAAAGATGATAGAGCTGGGTTTATAATTGAGTGCAATTTATATCAAATTATGTGCACTCCATAAATTGTTTGAGTGATTTGTAATCTATTTTAATTACACAGATAATGCGTGTGAGACAATTTAGGGAAAAACGCCCTGTGCTTACTAGCTGGATTGAACTGAATTGTCCTCACATAAAAAGTTATTTAATGATATACTCAATTAGAGACTTTATTTCCTATCTTCAGATATTGCAGATATTATAGCCTCTGCAAAACTGCTCCAAACTGATAAAATACATGATTTTAAACATCATAATTCAGACTTCAAATATTTTTCCTTAGCTTCAAACTCTATATGCATTTCCTACTGGAAATCTTCCCAGACAAGTCTCTTATTTGAGTATTTTCTTTTAGTGCTAACTTACAAAATTCCAGAAAGCAAGATAATGTATATCTAAATGTTAACATGACCTTAACTTTGGGCTCCCAAGGGCTGTTAGAACAGTTATTTCTGTCGAGGAAATAATATAGTGGTATAGAAAAGAAGAAAGAACTAACAGCTAATGCCATAGAAAATAATGGAATAAGAAAAAAGCAAGAGAAGGTAGACCACAAAGTGCAACCGTGCCTGCAGTAAAAGCTGTGCATAGTTCAGTGGGGCGGCACAGAGCATTGCAGTGTGGCATGAAGCAAGGTCACAGTCACAGCACAAAGCATTCCCATGTCACCCCCCAAACCAGCCCACTGCAGGCCAGGTAGCCCATGGCCAAGGTCTCCTTAGCTGAGATCTGTTACTGTTGGCCGAACTACCCCCTGGTTGCCTCCTTGCCCGTTACACTGATTTATCCCTGTAATCTAGTGCCGATAATATCACCAGAGGCTGGGCGCGGGGCTGGAGGCGCTTGTTATCCTCCATGCCTTAATATGAATCGCTCCCCTTGGGCAACATAAACATAGACAGTTTCCTACCTGCATCATCTTATCTAGGATCTTACTACCAGTTATTATTTTTGTCACCTCATGGTAGCTATTTATCTCCTACACAAGCAGTGGGAGGTAGTAATGAGACTTTGCTAGCAGTGTCCATGTGTAACTCTTTTGCTGGCCAATTAACTAAAGGTCTGAGGTATATAGGGTCCCTTCTGATAAAATATTATCCTGCCTTGATCTTTTTTTCTTATAAATACCATGGGAATGAAATGCATCTCTTCTAGATGCTTTTAAAAGGTGGAAGATTCACAGTCTGCAATTCTGTAAGACTGAAAAACAACCATAGTGTAAACAGGAAAGCTGCAGACTGTCTCCTTGCTTGCCTAGAAATCTATGCCTGATGCAATGCAACTTCAATTAGTAGGCAATGCAGTCTCATAAACTAGGGAAAATACAGCATTCAAATAAACAGCATAATTAATTTTTTGTTTGTTTGTTTGTTTTGCTTTGTTTATCTGACCCTGACACTCATAGTAGTTGGTTTCCATTCTGCACTTCTTCCATGGGAGCTGAATGAACTGTGCTCCAGCTGAATGAACTGTGCTCCCTTGGTGGCATACATGAGGACCCAGTATCTAGGATACTTACATGTCTGCCCTAGGGATTCTACTGATCTTGATCCCTGGACAGGTTCCCTCCTTCCTCTAGCATGCTTGGCCACAGCCCCACGTTCCAGCATGTGCAAGCACCTTGCACATTCACTTTATACATCAGACCTCAGAAACACTGGGATGGCGTAGCTGAGTTTATGCCCAACACTTCAGCAGTTTCTGTACCTTACTGTCCTGCACCAAGGTGCTGTGTCTGGAAATGGCTGGGAGGTTAAAAAAAAAAGAGAGAGTGGCTGAATCCTGAAAACATCCTGCTAATCATTTGCAAAGCTGTCTGTCAAAAGCACATTAACAGCCTCTAATCTAATAAGAGCAGCATTTGCTGGCTGTACACACGGGAGACACTAAAGGTTCCCAGCTGCATTTCCTTTCAGCAAAGAAGATCTTGCCTTTCATCTTGGAGATACCTGTGCCGCTGCTTTGGCCCTGAAGCGGTCGGGGTTTCTGATGCTGTTAGGATCGGGCAGCTGCTCTTTCAGCCTGGATTGCTGTTCTCACACCTCTGCTTTGCCTGATGGATTCTTTGTTTCTATGAGCAGGTCTCAGGAGTGCCATCACGCTGGGCTCTAGTGTCTGTGCACGCAGCGTGACAGCCACGGAGAAGCCGAACAAGCAGACTGGCAGGAAAGCAGGATCCCCAGGACTGCGTGTAATGGGCATCCCCAGAAGAACAAGAATGAGTCTTACGCCGTGGGCGTGAGAAAATATTAAACTGCTGAGAAACAAGATGAATTTAATGAAAAAAAAAAAAAAAGGTTTCTTGTTTTGGATAGCGACCAGCTTTCCCCGGTATCCATCTGACAGTCATGTTCTGCGCCCAAAGCCTGGGCATTTCCTGGTTTCTTCACCTCTACTCTTGGTCATGTTCCTCTCCTTTTCTTTGGCTCCTGGCTGGTATTCCCCTTTGACTAGAAAGCTGGATGCCGTTTCCAAACCTATTTCCATGGATAGCTGACCAAAATATGGCCTCTCTCAAATCAGCATTAGAAGTCATCGTTCCTTATATAGGAATATAGTAGGAGCTATAAGGAATGATGTCTTGCAGCAACTGTACAGTCTTTCAATTTACCTTTCATAAAAGCTTTTCTTGCTTGTGTCAAAGCTATGCTGTGTCTCAGCACTCCAAAATTGTGCTTGAGGTAAAATCTTGAATTGAAGAGCTAGAAGAATAACGCTGTTGGAAGTCAAGTACATAAAACAATGATATTTTTCTAAATATTTCCATGCATTTGCCTTAAGTGTAGGGCTTGGCTTCATCTATCCCCTCATAGAATCTGATTTAGATTAACATTGGAATGGACCCTGCTGTAACATATTTTTCTAGCACAGAAAACAGCAACTTGCTTACACTGGTACTTGACATATCAATGTGCGTGTCACCCAGTGAAAATGCCAATAAGTGGGACCAGCAATTTTATCAGAGGGAATGAAATTAAAGTGAACAAATGTAATTACAGATAATTTCCATTCTCTGTAAGAATGTGCTATTGAAGTCGGTTGTAGGCGAAAAAGCAGCTTAAACTGTGAATGTTAACAGGCAGGAGATCATTGAGTGTTCTGTGGTAAGTGCTCACAACTGAACTTTTGAACCCTCAAGCAGAAGCCTGCTACTTGTTAGGCACGACCAGGATGGGCTGGCTGCAAATGTTGATAATACATGGTCTAAAGAAAAGAGACATGACCTGAATCCTCTAACTGGTGCAGCAGAACCCCTGGTTAGGAGGCTGGTCACGCTCTGCGCTTCAGCCCATGGGTTCGTTAGGTGAAGAAAAATGGGGACTTGGGGTTCTGGAGAGACGTTACAGAAAAAAGAAGGGCTCCTGAAAAGAAGCCACAGTCTTGGAGGGCAGAAGGTCCTCACAGGAGGTGAGATCCTCTGGGAATATCCTGGAGAAAAAGCTGGTGTGTGGAGACGAATGCCAGGGGATGCCCATGCCCCTCGGCTGACAACACTGAAGCAGCAGCACAGCAGGAACCCACCCAAATTCCTGCCCGACTGTGCGAGGCCATCAGTGACAAGGTACCTACCGAGGCCATCGGTGACCAGTCTGCTCGGGTCATGTTGGTTCTTAAATGATCCCTGTATCCAAATCCATTATGGGCTACTGCTTACGTTGTCTTGCCCATTGCAGAGGTGTAATTAAATATTATATGAAATACATATTTCCATGGATGAATAATGTAAGGAGATTTTATTTAAACAGGCATCTGTGGAACAGAAAGTGGAGAATGTCTGACTGGACATTTTCTTTTATAAATTTTGTTTTTTTAAAATGGGAAACAGTTGGTCCAACAGCTGCCTGTTATTTGGCTGCATAAGATTTGCAAAGTGGGATGAGCATGTTTGGAATACATTTTTCCTACACTATTAAAATATCCTGTCAAGGGAAGAGAGAAACTTAAAACTATTTTCTGAAAGTACCCAGATTTTGTTTTCCACATTCCAAAACTTTTTTATCCTGAAACTGTCTTGTGTGAGTCTCTAGAAAGTTGTATGACAAACAAATAAAAGGACAGGGAAAGATAATTCTGGATCACAGAAATAAGTATGCAAAGCTCAGATTAATTCTGACCTTTCAGAGGAAAAAGCTGTTCCCAGGAAATGCAGCGCTCCACGAACTTGTCAAAGGAGCGGAGCTACAGCAAACGGGATGCATACAGGGAATGACACGATCGTGACTAGCAAGGGAACACGAGGCTCTGGAAATGGAAGGCTCTGCAAGTGTGAATCTCTGGCAACACAAAGTAAGAGTCCGGCAACCCACTCGCTGTACTGCAGCTCTGCCACTTGGTTTTGGCAGGAGCCATTTAGAAAGGTTTTGCTGTGGTTCATAATAGAGAAACACCGCGATGCTCGATGAGCTTGTGCCAACATTTTTCTCGTGCTGAACCGTAGCACCTGCTTGCGGGAGCCCTGGGTGCCGGGGTGGCAGCGGGGCCGCGGGGCAGCCCAGCGAAGCCCGAGCTGGAGCAACCGACTGCGCTGCTGCGGGACAGGGCCAAGCGGGACGGACACGGAACGAGCCGCATCGAGGTGCCTCGTTTCATCACTGCATGTTGGAGGATGCCTGGAGGGGGACCTGTTTCTGTGCTGTTGTGCAGGGCCACCTGCACTTTCCATCATTGGGGAGTCCTAGGAGGTCCCGCAGGGAGTTACCAAGGCAAGTGTGACCTGGAGGCTGCACTTGGTGATGGAGGGTGGCTTGTACAGGTGGGAGTCAAAGGCTGAGTAATGATCAACAGAGAAAAAATAGTGAAACCGTTATTTTAAAAACTGGTTATTATCACCCTGTTTAACTGTCAGCTTGATCTTTTTTCCTTTTCTCCATTCAAAAATCTATTAGTTGTTAAGCCAGGGGGGTTGTGTTTCTGTGTGAGGAAAATGAGATCACCAAGAACCTGAAAGCTCAGTTAAATTTCCCCCAGGTTTCTAGGTGACTCAAACTGAGTTTTATTAGTGATCTCAGAAACATGCCCTTTTCCATTTTTGCTATTGATTAGAAGGGTTAGAAGAAGCGTTATTAAAAATATAAAGATTTTGTTGCTGGCTTTATGCAAAGTCTTGTAGTTCCTGGTTTTGAAAAGCTTTTTGGGTGAACTTCATCCCTTCTTCATAATCTGGAAGCCCCAAGACGTCTCTGAAAAGCTGCAGCTCAGCAGTAACAAACTTGGAAATTTTCCCTTTTGGTCAATAATTTCTCTTCTCTCCTCCTCCATCATGGCACCATCTTCCAGCACGGCAAAGCCTGTGCCAGACAACAGCTTGGCTTCTCAAGTAACTCGGCCTCATAGCAGGAGGGAAGCTGTCATTTATTTCTCTTCTCCAAGTAACTCATACTCTGAATGACTAGTTTGCTCCGTGGATGGAGAAGGACAGGAAATATCAGGGGAATGCAGATAAGCATGCAGATTGTGAAAAGCCAGACTTCAGACAGGTAGTTTTCTCCATTTAAAACACTGCCCAGCTCCCCCTTCTCCTCTCGCTCCCCGAGTCTGGAGGACGCAGAGCTCATCCCCAAAGCCGAGTGCTCTTGCCCGGTGTGTGCCAGGGCATCGTGCTCCCCGCGAACCCCGGTGCCGCGGCACTGCCCGGGCCCTGCCCGTCCGTGCGGGACGAAGGGAGCCTGACCGAAGTCCTGCCCAGTCCTGGTGCTACCAGATCCACTTATACTACCTTGTGTCACACAGGACTGCCCATATGATAGGCAGGGCTGGTGGGAAAAATGATTTTTCCTGGTGCTCATGAGTAAACTTGTGTTACTGTGGCCAGCGAGCACAGTGCCAGCTCCTCGGAGGAAAATCAGGTCTGTGGGCCCTGAATAGCCCTCAAAAAGCATCACAGAATACAAGAAAATTAAGGTGCTTTGTAGCTTTTACTTTCTCAGAAAGCTCTTGTGGACGGGATTTTTCCCTTTCCCATGAGCTGCCCTGCTGGCACAGCGGGTATAATATCTGAGAGCTCTTGCGCGCCTTCCTTCTCACTGTCTCTGCAGGATTTCTTCACAGCTGCGCTCGGAGCCGGTGTCTGCCCTGAAGGCAGCATCCTGCTCCCTTTCACCCTGCGAGCTTGGAAATTGCCTTGCCTCTCACTGCAGGCTCTGCTGGCTCCTGGCAGCGAGGCCGGCTTTCTCCTAACCCATGCTGTCTGTCAGGGTAAGAAGAACCCTAGTAGGGGTGTACCTACTGTATACCCTCCTAGATCCCCTGCATTCAGGGTCTCAGACAATTTACTTTCACTTCTGTAGGAGAAAAAATGCCCTTAATTTTGGAAAATGCATTTCTTCGCTTGGTGCTGCGTAGGCACCAAAACTCGTTAGTTAATGGTATTGGTCCTTTTATCTATCCTTATATCTGCATTAAGGTGTGCCCATGCACACCCATGTCCTTATCCAGGTAAGATGCGTTTAACCATGTGCTTTTATGCACATACTCACACACAAGCCCCAATTTTGGGGCATCCTGAGCTGTGGTTCCCTTTCCCAGAGCGCCCTGAATTGGACACTAGGATGGGGCAGGATAACTGCCCTGGTTATGGATGTTCCTCCCTCCATTGGGAGGGGAGACTGGCTGGAGAGGATCTTTGTGCATATTTTTTTATTCCAACCAGCATTTCTGATTGATGGGAACGTCTCCTGCTGACAGGTAACAGAATTTGTGACAGACACAATGGGAGGATCCCAGTGTAGTTCCTACAAGCAGTTTGTATCTGTATTTAGTTCTGCTTTAACACCCATAAGGATAACCCAGAAGGATTTTTTTTAATATTGAAATAAAATGCGTATGCAGGTGCAGTTCTCCTGATGCTTACAACTGCATTAAGGTGAGAGAGAAAGCTCTGGTGACTGAAGTGACAACAATATCAATCACAAATTTGTGATTACAAAGATTGCTGGAGCTGTCTCTGAGTTTGTGCATTATCTACCTGTTCCGTAAAAGTTACAAATGACACTCCTTCCCAGAAGAATGCCAGCAAATTGAATTTATGGTAGCCGACTTCTCATTACAGATGTTCTTCCCTTGGCAAACTAGTATAAATTAGAATCAAAATTGCACCAAAAAGGCCACCCTGCGATTGTACTGTTCTGTTGAAGACATTGGAACAGACGTCCCTGATGCTCTCTAAGAACACAAGGACGTCATTTTCAGTGGAGTCGAATCCTTAATCATAAAATGATGGCAGAGTGCAGCAGCTCTGATCTTTATGAAGCAGAGCCGGAAAGAGTCCTGGCTTGCACAGCCTGTCTGAAAACTGGCAGACACAAATACAGTGCCTGCTATTAACAGCATAGTAGATGATAAGAAAAAAAGTGAATTTTATCAACATACTAAAAAAATTGATAATTCCAAGCCAGTGGACAGCTGGATTTTTTCAAGGCTATCATGCCATTTTGGCTTCCACAGTTCTTGCTCCAACTCTATAAACCTCTTTTGGATGACATATTTAAGCATTTAGGTAAATAATGTGTATGATCTAAGTGTGTATGATCTAATATTAATTCCTCTCTGAGCCTGCAAAAGGGACAGGCACTTTCTTTTTTCCACCCCCTTGGTCTGGCATTAGAAGACGGCACTAGCAGTTGCAGTGATTCTGATGGAAGAGTTCAAAATACACTACAGAAGAGAACTAATTTCCATTGGAGAAACAATGAAATTGAGGCACTGGAGGGAAGAGGCAACTGAAGTTACAAAGTATTGGAAGTAAAGGATGGTGGTTGCCAGCTCCTGTGTAGTGAGAGGGACCTAGTGACAGAGGATCCTGTGCCTTCCTTGGTCTTTGCTGGAGTGCAGGTCTCTGAGGAAGATCAAAGTCAGTGGCTGCTTAAGGGAAATGGACACAGAGAAGTTTCTACAACAGGTATGTGAGGGAGCTGGTTGGTGTCGTTGCCAGAACTCTTTTGATCTTCTCTGAGTGAGTGGCTGTAGCACTGGAGGAAGGCTCCTGAAGACTGTCAAAAGGCAGATGTCTCTCCTATGTTCAAGAAGGAGCATCTGGGATGCTACAGGCAGGTCAGTGTCAGTTCTCTCACAACTACGGAGTAATCCTTCCCTGAAGTCAAGTGCAACATGAAGGATGAGAAGGTGCCTTAAGCTCAGCTAGCATAGATATGTGAAAAGGGAACTGGGCTCCTTCAGGAGAAAAGATCTGAGTGGCATCTGACTGCATCTCCGGTTACGTAATGGGAGGGTTAGAGATGACAGAACCAGACTTTTCTTGGAGGTGCACAGTGAAAGGCAAGAGGCAACAGAGCCAAGATGCCAAAGGGGGAATTCTGATTCTCTCTGAGGAACTCATTTCTCTCATTGAGGGTGGCCAAACTTCAGAACAAGAGTGTAAGGAGGCTCCATCCTTAGAGATTTTCACAACTTATCTTAGAGTCTGGTGGACTTTACCAGCAAATATTAGAGTAAATGTTTCCAGCTGTTTACCGTCTGGAGCACTAATGATTTCACTGATAATATTGCCTGTCTCCATCTTCTCAGGAGTGTAGAAATTTAGTTGTCTATTTTGGGTCATTTGGCAAATGTTGCCCCTGGTCAGTAGAGCGTAACGCCGTGATTGTGGCACATTGGGTCCCCTTGTTAGCTGTTAATTCTGTTTCATTTTTAAGGCAAAGTCTATTCCCTGAATATCAGTTCCTTAATTTAATTTTTTTCCACACCTGAGCAGATGATGTAGGGGGACACAGATTCCTATGTAGTTTTACATTATGTTGACACTAAATGGGAAAAAATAACAAAAATAAAGGGCACATTTGCTCTGCATTTTGCTCTGTTAGTGGTTTCTTCAGCAGTAAAAAATGCTTGGGATGATGAATGTTTGCAGGAAGATGGGGTTTAGGCTTAGGATTATGGTCCACTGTAACCTGAAAACCCGATGTCACAGGGATGTGCTGTACGGACGTCCAGTCTGTTGGCCATAAGCACGGAAATGTGGAGGCAACAGTGAACCCCATCATCAAAAGACAGATGTCTTTGCCTCCTTCCTCCAACCCTCACCTCCAAAACTAATAGACAAATTGTTGCAGTTGGACACATGAACTTCACTTGCTTCTATATATCTAGGCCCAGGGATACCTTAGCTGTGCCTATCCCTGACCGCTTCCAGCCCCATCTCAGCCCAGCCTGGGGTCATCAGCCCCACATCCCCACAGTGTTGTCATCTCCAGCCCCACCGCAGTCAGGGCGGAATGGGAGCCAGATCAGACTTGGGCTCTGGGTCATCAGCTAATCCGAGATGTTCTCTGTGAGCAGTAGCCAGACACGATCTCCTTTTCCTCAGCGTTCTGGCCAAAGCAGGACAGATCCTTTCAAGAAGATCGGTTCCTCAAAGCTGAAAATATTTATAACAAAAACTGATTGTAAGGAAAACCAACTCAGCAACATTTGGCAACAAAGAACATGTTACTAGATGTCCTAAAATCATTATCCCACAAATACATTAGAGTAGTTTAGAATGGAGGAGAAGGAGAGAATAAGCTAGAAGGAAAGGGTGCTGATCTACCTAATTTAGACACCTGTCTGCATGTAAATAAAGCAGAGGGAGCTTCATCTGAGAGGTCCTTGAACAAACCTATTTCTCACCACCGACAGGGTGAGAAAATTTTTCAGGAAGATTTCTTCTCTCATCGCAAATTAGATGTTCCATTTAGGCACCTAGCAGGATTCCATGACTAGATAAAATGATAAAAAATCATGATGATAAAAAAAAAAAGTTTACAAAAAAGAATCTAGGTTGTAAAAATAATTAAAAAATAGGGTTTATAGCAATGAAGATGTAAGCAGGGAGGAGATTAAAGAAGAAACTGAGAAAAACAGTGAAGTATGATGTCCAGTAGGAGAGCAGGGTGGGTGACCACCTGTTTGACTTGAAAATGTTTTGGGGAGGACATTGGTGTGGTGCTAGACAAATGGGACACATGATCAGTAATAACATGCACATGATGCACATACTCAGTAATCATTTTTTTCCATTTTGGTTACGTATTTGCATTATATAGTTATGATGAATTATTTTCTATACAGAAGTAACTGAAAAGGTTATTAAATATAATAGCACATTCAAAACAATTTAACCATGGATCTTATAGCTGTCATCCAACTTTGGCTCTGAGGTGCATTGGAAGAATAAATGCTACTTTTAACTAAATCTTGGAAAATAAAGAAGATTCCAGTATAGGTTCAGAAGGGTAAGATTGTAGCAGTGCTCAAAAAGGGGAAGTAATCAAAGGTTGACTAGCATGGCATGGCATGATCTCTTGGACAAAATAACAGAATATCTGCCACTTTCTTGCAATCTCTAAACAGATAATGAAGGATACAGCAGTATCAGTGAAAATTGCATAGACAGAATAATTTCTGTCCAATCTCATTAGCCATACTAATTACTGCTCCAGAAAACTAAGCGACCTGAGGGTCTGCCTGCACGCTGCAGCAGCTCCTGCAGCTCTGCTGTGGGAAGGTGGTGTCTGGTCGCTTCTGGGGCAGGTGTAGTCCTGTGGTAAACGCAAAGTAATATGAGATAGTCTTAGCCCAGTTGCAAAGCCACAGAATAAAAATGTAGTCAAACTGTTGTCAAATAGCCAATGTGAAGCACCTCTTTCTTCAGCCAAAGTGATTAAAATCACTTTGGCTTTGGTTTGTTGAACAAGCATTTATTTTCTTATTTAGCAAAAAAACAAGTGCATGCAGACATTTTTAAGGGATATTAAAAGGGGGTTTCCTAGCCACTTCCATCTCTTTCTTCTAGGATGCCCTTTAATATCACAGAATATAATATTTAAATAATCTCGATATTACATGTGTTTGTTAATGTACATTGTACAGTATTGGTTGCTATAATAGCTAAAATGATCCATTATTTTGAGAAACATTCTTTTCTAGATGCCTTTGGTATCAGCTTCTTTCCCAACAAATGTTGTATTGGTCATTGCTTAACTCTGTGTGTGTGCACATGTTTGTATATCTAGATCCTATTTTGCACTTTGCATGCGTTTTTAGAAAGTAAATATACACTTTAATGCAAACATTTTCATATTCTCAACAGACATTTTTATAGCGATTTGAGCATTTTTTTAGAGAAAGAACAGCGTTAAGACTGTTTTATGTTAGAGCTTTCAAATGTGTTGTTTAACTTTTAAGTGTCAGAAATTTATTCTTTAAATAAAAGAGAGTTACAAAACCCTAGTGGGAACTAGACAAGTACTTAAGTGTACTGTTTAAGTTTCACCTGTTTCCATTGCGCATGCTGTAAGGAATTCACCCAGGCTTTCCAGTAGCTGTGTTTTATGTCTTGAGGTGCCACGTGCCAGCATGACACTGGTTGGAAGGCTCCACATTGCCAAGGAATTATTGTGATGCTTTAGAAAAAAAAAAAAAAGGCAAAGTGTATGTAAATGACTACATGTACTTAAAAACCGTGCTCTTAAAAATGCACAACTGTGCATTTCAGGTATCTTGAGTAGGCATCCTCATAGCAGTCTGCTAATGGGTTAAAAAGCAGAAAGTGTCTCCAAAGAACGTGTACTTGGGTCTGGTTGACCTCTAGACATAAATTACTGCGATTCACTACTGTGTGCTCCTTTTCCTAGGGCTGTAGAGGGATCTCTCAGCCTTCTTACAGGATAGAGAAACTCCTAGGACTTGTTTCATGTTCTGCAGTTTGGAATGGGTTTCAGGAGGGCTCGTGCCCTCCTGGGCCTGGGGCTAGCTGCCTGCAGCATGGAGGAATACTAAGGACATCTGTAGGGGAAGTCTGAAGTGGTGAAACACCTGATTTCAGGTGCCCAGATTAAGTGCTTCAACTTTGGTGGGATGACTCTAGGCAAGATTAGCCTTATTTTCAGACAAAATGTAGGGAATTATCAATGTTTTGCCAGTATATGTAAGAAACTTTTTGACAGTAAACCCTATGCATAGTAAGTAATGCTTTGCAGTGCTGAAGAACCAATGAGCTGTTCGTAGGTCTTCACTGGTTCAGGACTGCAGCTCCCATCTCCAGATTGCGTGGCTCTTCCATAGTTTTGATGACTTCCATCTCATTTTCCACAGTTCATTAAATGAAGAGCAGGTTCTCATGCTTTTATTCCTTTGGAGAAATGGCATTCTTCACATGCAGTCCCCAAGCAATGATTTGCTTCCTTGTGGTGTTTGGATGTTTGGAATCTCAATACAGCTGGTGTGACATGGCTGAACTGAAATATTTCTTTTTGACATGAATAAAGGTGTATTTCATATAGAACTAATTCTCCTGTGATGCTAGTTCCAGTTTAATCCAGCTGATCTGCTGATATGATCTTTCATTTCCTTTTAAGAGAAAAAAGATCCTATAACATCTAGCAATGCAGAAACTGCAATGAAATAAAAGGATGTTTATTTCTGCTGACTCCACCGATATCTTCTTTGAGATACACATTGCCCTTGAAAACTCCATATGCCATTTAGTTTTCTACATTGTTAATGAATTTTATATGCCTTTGGAAAAAATGATACAGATACTTCTTCTTACTTCCACGTTGCTACTGCCAAGGTCTCCAGGCACGAACCATGCAGACACCTGAGAGAGGGCTGCTAGCAGAATATTTACTCTACCACCATTTGCCTGATATAGACCAAAGCCTGATGACTTTTATAGCATGTTACAAACTCATTTTCTCCCTGTCATGCCCCCTGGAAAGTCAAGAAAGGAAAGGAATGAGAGAATATGATTTTTTTTTTTTTTAATTTGACTGGTCTATAAAACTTTTTTTTTTTAATTTTACAGGCCCATCAATGATAGATTATTTTAAAAACACACTTCTGGTAAACTGTATATTTGCCAGATAGATAGTGTGTGTCAATGTCATTCTATATTTAAACATTCAAATAAGCTCTCTGGTCAAATATGGTCAACAGTGAAGATGTCTTCAATGTCTCCCACTGAATTGTCCCTGCCTAGCACTTTGCAGACAGCTTTCTTTGAAGAAGGTTCAAATCTCTCAAGCCAAGAGGATACTGAATATATATTTTGCATATTTGAAGTACTGGAGTGAGCTCTAGGATGGAAGATACATGGCACCTTGTCCTCTGCTTACGTAAGTCCCAGCTGGAAAAATATTTTTCTAAGTGAAACTCTCTAGTGAATTCAGTTTAATTGCATGCCTAATTACAGAATGACCTGGACGCACACTATCTGGCCAGTATGCTCAGCCATGGGTGAGGACATGAGCAATACTCTCTAATGCCCACCTGGCTCCATGTCTTGATCCTGAGATTGTTTAGTAACTTTGGCAGATGGAGAAAATAAGGGTGACTGTCTCGTGACTGACTGGTGTTGTTTGCTCCTTTCCTCTCCTTGGACCCCACTGCCTAAGTGTATTCTCTCGGCTGTCTGAATGCCCGAAGTGCTTCGCCGTGGGGCTGGTACTGCCTTTAGGGAGAGGAAGGAACTCACCCTACTTGCATCCTATGAGGGAAAGTAAGGCAGTGCCTGTCTCAACAGGTTTATTAGCCTTGGTCTCACCATGTTGCTCTTCCTTATGTTCCCTACCCCATCCTGCCTTGATGAAACAATTTCTCTGTAGCCAAATGCAATATTTCAGCTTAATAAAAAGAGGTTCCTTTCTCGTTGCATTTGCTGACACTGAGAGCACATTATTTGCACAGCCCTCCTTGGTCTCGGGTGGGCTGCTGTGGGAGGATGTCAAAGTTACGTCAGTGGAGCCAGAGTGCTATTGCTGAGCATTTACTCATCAGTCTAAACAATGAAATATTTAACTGTGTAGTCTGTTCCTGCTATATAAAATTTATGAGCATTGCTGTGGCATTAAATAATGATCAGAGGAAAATCTGCATGTTGCTTAGCCTGGTGAGCACTGCCATGCACATTCCCACACACTGATCACCACCCAGTGTCCACAGCCACCACTGGTTAGAGAGAGCAGGGGCAAACCAGAAGATGCAGCACCAATGGGAGACGTAAAAGCATAAATAGTTGCAAGTAGGGGGAGTAGCGTTGGCTTCAGTCATTCCCTCGATGTGGCTGGAATGTGGGACTTCACTCCTGTTCATGCTTCTAGGAAGTTTTTTTCTCCTCCTCATGCCCATATTGAGACTGTTTTATTTCAATCCTGGAAAGAAAACACTTTTGAAAACAATTCCTTAGGCAGAAAGCACTTGAACCTGTCATTCAGGTGGAATGTGAAACTAAGCAGCACCTTCTCCTTCCCTTGCTTCCCCCCTCAGCTCCTGCCCTTCCTCATTCCTCATTCTTTTTCAGGTTCCTCTCTCCTAGGGGCATGGATGTGACCATGCTGCAATGCCTGAGAAGAATCATTATGGTTGGGAAAGCCCTTTAAGATCATTGAGGCCAACCATAAACCAATCACCGCCATGCCTACTAAACCATGTCCCTAGGTGCCTTCTTCAAAGAGACAGCTTGTTTGGGTCAAGGTCTTCTGCACCTAGTGTCCCCGGTTCCTCTGCTTTGCTTGTTTGGTGCTGTGCTCCATGCTGACCTGCTGGGAGAGCTGTTGGAGCTCAAGGCTGGCACTGCGTGTGGAAAGTCCACGATGGAGACCCCTCCAAGCACCCTAACTTCTGTGGTGCCCAACTGCAAGGCAGGGAGGAAGAGCTAGACCTACACTTCAGTGACATCCTTCTCAGGGAAAAACTGCTCTCCATTCACCTGGCAACATTTAAAGGGCAAAGTGATAAAATCTATATGAAAAGTGCCAGGCTGGATTAGAGCAGGGTAAGCATGGCTGATTCCAGATGCAAGCCTCTTTCACACCTGCGTAGCTCCACTGACTTTGATGGAGAGAATTCTGATTTAGAGGCATGCAAGTGGAACAGGAATCAGACCTAATATGTCTTTATTTCCTCCTCTTGTCAGCTCTGGGTATAAATCAGCCCAATCACTGAAGTTAGTGCAGCTGAGCTCCACACTGAGATGAACCAGAGCCTAGTGCTGGCGATCATCATTTGTACCAGCTGATAGAAGTCTTTCTCCAGAAAATGATTTTGCCCTATCAACTCCCTATCCCTACCCTGTTGTAAAAATATTCAAGAAAATACAAAACCTAGGGGCTATGGCAGAGAGAAGCACAAGTGAAACAAACAAACAAACAAAAAACCCACGAATAAATAAATAAAACTTATACCAAGAACTTCAGCTCACCCACAGCTTCTACCACGAAAAAAGAAGGCTTTATACTAAAAAAAAAAATCACTTAGAATTAACTAAGCTTAAAAATCATAAACCCCTTAGGAAAAAAAATCCAACTCTACTACCAATTTTTCATTTTCTCATTTTGCAGAGATGAGGAGCTATAAAACTCACTGGTATGGTAATTATTGAAATATAGCCTATTATACTTTTGTCTGATAAAGAAATGACAGACATAAAACAGGGTGGAGGTGATGAAGACGTCTATGGTCAGCCACAAACATATCCCCTATACTGAACACAGAAAAGAATTGGGGAGCCAGCAGCATCATTCAACTGGAATCCACAAGAATGTATAGCGGTCAAAGCACAAAATAGTAGAAGAGCTCATTACTATTGCATTAGACATAGACAGTAGTATACAGGGCCCTGGGAGTAAAGAAATTGGCCTAGACAACACATTTTCTGTGCATCAGGTGATACATGAGTCACTTTTAGAATAAAAACAAACACATAGGTCCCACAAGAAAATAACCAAGGTAGGAACAAAAATGGGAGGTAATAACTCCATTTTTAGGTCACTGTGGTTATTAGATGAAGCAGGAGCCTACTAAAGAATTGCTTTGTTCCTGCAACACCCTTGTCATATGTATGTCATTAAACTAAGCAAGCAGAGATAAAGCCTGATGCCCAAGAGCTCTTTTAAGCATGTGTTTCATTTAACCCTATCTCTGGGAATGCCTTTCAGGTGACATCAACATTCAGCTTTGACCTGCTGAGGTGAGTAATGAGGGGCAGAAAAATATTTTTAACTCAGAGTCAGGAACTGTAGGCAGATTCCAGGAGGAAGATGTATTGGAGCACATGGGAACAGTGGCACTGGGCTATAAAAAGGATGAGAAAACCTTGGCCTTGAATGTGCCTGGCTGATGGCAGCCACTGTCCTAAACAGCCTCCCCAGACAGTGATACCCAGTGGGGAGCTGCTTAAGAAGAGATGCTTAATTTTGTTGTGGGGGCTTCAACTTTGTAGGGAGGTATGAGTCTTACTAGATCACCTTTGTTCTTAAACCCTTCTTTTTTTGTTGTTGTTTTTCATGGAGAAACTCAAGGGCAAGAACAGACAGCAGTAGGTTGGCAAGAAGTGACATGCTCCTAGCTTGCTAAAAACGGGGACCTAAAGCCAAACTTCTAATATCATTATTTAGACATTTGAAGATGTAACCTGGAAAAGGTTTAAAATCTCAGAAAAATTTAAGCTTTATGATCTGTTCCATTATTTGTCAGTTCTCTGTCTCAGGCAACTCTCTCTTCCAATGTGTTTACCTTTGTATAATGTCACATATTTCATTTTAATTCATGAGACACTTTTGTGTGCTAAATGTTACTTGCTATTAATCTGGAACTGGAATGCTATAAATATTTTCAACAAAATATTATGAAAAGAAAAGGACAAAATGTGGAGTGGGGAGAGATTTTAACAAAGCAAAAATGGAAATGGTTGATTATACATAGTTTACATTATATTTATTATTAATAAAAGACAAATTGAACAAAATGCAGACAAGCTGTTCAAGAACGCCAGTGAGTGAGTCCCACAGACCTTACGCGCACCTGCATTCCTCATACCCTGACATCCCAGAGATTTGGGGATCGGTTGATGTACAGCTACTGACTCTGGCTAATTCTCCTTCACAGGCTTTATTTCAGTAAGATGGGTAGCACAGAGCTCAGTCTAGTCATAAATTTTACCCCGGCAGTTCAGCTATAAGTGATGATGCTTTGTCAGCACTACCTGCAAAAAGCACCCAGCACGTCCTATGTGGTCCAGTGCTGCCCAGTGTCTCGGCTCCAGCCCTGGTGCCACCTGAGCCCTCTATTCTTAGTCAGGAGCAAAGATCCGTGTGGGATCCCTGTGCAGAACACAGAACACTGATCTCAGGACTAGGCTGCATTCTCACCTTTAGAGAAGTGTTTGTAGCATCATTCTCAGTATGAGAAATGAAGGCCCTTATGTGGGAGCTCAGGCAAGTGGCCGCTCACCTGCCTTTTGAGAATGGATGGGCCATTCTCAAAAGTTCCCTGGGCTAGGAGAGAAAGATGGGATCTGTCTCAATCACGATGGCAGCATGACCTGATGTCCATGCCATGTACCCCATGGCAAACACCTCTGCAGAGGTGGCATTTAACACAGTCAGCGCCCTTGCAGTGGATCCTGTTGCATCCTACAGCAGCTAGGAATCAAGCTCTCGAATAATGCATCAATCTGTCAAGCTACTGCCAAATAACAGCAGGTAAAAGAATGCAATTGAAAGAGGGAACCCACAAATCTGACCACAGGCAGAGAGTGTGTCCTGAGGACATGTCAAGGTCTCGATGAGGTTTGACTACCTTTTGTTCTTCATTTTATGTGAAAGATACTCAGGTGTCAGTCATGAAGGGCAGTGTGATGTAAGTAACCAGTGACTTATTCAGGATCTAGGAACAGGGGCTCCTTCTGATGTCCCATCCTTGATGAATGTGTAGGTTCATCCCATCTAACTTCAGTCATCCAGAAGTGTACATCTCATGTGCCCTGCTCTTGCGTGGCCAATGAGTAAATAAATATAAGTGTGTTTGCAACACTTAGAGCAGGGGTGAATCATGCCAACCCCCCGTGCAGGGAGGAATCGCTCTCTGTAGGTGCTCTCTCCCTCACACAGAATCACAGAATGGTTGAGGTTGGAAGGGACCTCTAGAGATCCTGGGCTAGCAAGCAAAACTAGACCATTGACTTGAAAATTTACCTTGGGTTAAAGATGCCACTAGTTTTTTGACAGGTCACATTAGGTAAATCAAACTTACCTTTGCTGTGATAAGAATAGCACAAGCACTAAGGATAAGCACAGATAAGGATAGCACAAGCACTAAGGAGTTAATATTTACAGCAAGCTGAAAATGAAGGGTTCCAAGATGCAAAATATGGCAAAAATTTTAAATCCGATTACACAAAGGAACTAGTCCATAAATATAGCAGCAGACTTTCTCATTTGTGGTTAGTTCACAGATCCGTCAAAGATTTTGACAGATAATCTTTTTTTTATTTGAAAAACAAGGAAAAGACCAACACACAACAAATTTCTTTTCTTTGATGAGATGTGAGATTACATTCCTTTTAACTTTAAATTTTATGATATGCTGTCACAGCAAAGAGGTGATGAATCTTCTGAATACAAACTATTACCAGCTGTTGATAAAATTGTGATCACCCAAGACTTGTCCTAGCTGAATGCTGTGCATCTGTGGAACCAGATTTAAGGCAAAGGAACTGTTCTTTTTTCCAAGTCAGGATGTCTGTTTTATTAATGGAGTTTGCTGGTTTACAAGTAAAACCTGACAGTTTTCTGAAACTTGGTGGGGTTTCACCTAAATTTTTAAAGTGAAATGTAACATTTAATATTTCACATTTTTATTTGAATATTTTTCCCCTGCATTGTGGGGGTTGCAGCCGTACCATTAACGAGACCTGTTGCACGTGACAGAAGCAGAGATAAGGAATGGCGGACGGAAGATCTCACGATGTCACGGAACGGGCAAGGGTTTAACCATATTAGGGCAAAAAGTGATATCTGGAATCTAATTGGTACACAAGACAACTTCCACCTGGACAGAAGTTATAAGAACCAGCAGCATATTTCAATAAACGTCATTTGGCATATCATCTCATAGGTGTCAGTGCTTCTTGACCCTGAGCTGAATGGCCACAGTATTCCCTCTATAACCATGGACAACCACCACGGGTTGATAACGAATCCGACACTGCATTTTTCTTTGAAGCTGTATGAGTACAAGCAAACTTATGTTCTGCACTGCTTGTTCTTGGCACCCATTTCTTCCTACCTACATGGGAGGATTTTGCAGACCCCTTAATACATGGTCAGTACAACCAAGGAAGAAGGAGGTGGCATCTGAAGGAAGTCTGTCACTTTGTGGAGCACTATGGACAATGTGGACTGAGAAGACAATGTGAGATGTTAGGGGCTGTACTGTAATCAGTTCAACTTTCCAGGTAAGTTGCACCAAAACATATTTATGGTGTTTGCAGAAGGGAAAAAAGTCTTGCCCTTAGAGCCCCTGCCAGTAGCCACACCATGTTTCTCTCCCCACCGTTTTGAAGTGACATTCTCCTCAATTACTGGTCTGAAGCTCTATTATCACAGCTATTGTTTTCCAAGCTGTACAGGGTTCACAGATTTCTATACAGGTTAAATTTCAAATACTTGAGGATTTATTCTCAAGGAATAACTGCTGGAGACTTAAAGACTGAAATTCTTTTTAAGAGATAGGAGTTGAAGAAAAAATGACATCTAGAACTGCCATAACACAAATAATCTCATGACTAGGAAACAAAAACAGCATATATGTTGAAATTTCTACATTCGTTTTTTACTATTTCTGAGCAGCAATAGTGTTTGCAAAATACTTTTCGCCAGCAGGCAGTCCATTTACAGAAGTAAAGGTGTGTGTGCTGCGAGACCCTTGTCCCCAGGCCTCTCTTCTACAAAGCTGATCTGTGTAGAAGATTTGCACTGCTCTGCTTAGACGAAGGCATTCTGCCAAAGGACGCTCTGGAAGCAGCACATCAGGGACGCATCCCCATGGATCTGTGCTAGGGAGCAGCAGCACAGCAGGGAGCCTCAAGCACATTAGGTGATTGCTGCCTGATGAAATGCATTCAGACCTCTCTGCTCTGGAAAGATGTTAGTCACATCGTCAGAACAAGCTGTTCAGTCCTGAGTGAGTTTCTGGCCAGGTCAGTAATGATGTAAAAATCCTGTCATATTGCATACAGTCGTATGGAGTTGACCTGTCGAGGCGTGTGTGCTCATTACCCTGGTATTGGAGTGCTTCAGCGGAGGCAGTAATTGTGGTGGTGTCACCAAGAGGAGCTCTGATGCAGAGCAGGATGTGCAGGACAGAGAATTCCTTTTATTAAACCGACAGACAGAGCTGACTAAAAGAAAAGTGGCAAGATCTTCCTTTCCTCAGGACTGAAAAAGGGATGACATCTCCCTGTCTCCTCTCTTCTCTTTGTAACATCCCCTGCTCTCCCCAGATGCTATTTTTCTCTTTGCTCCACCTGCTCATAAGTCAAGTTAATCTCAGAACAGTTGTTCTGAACCTGCATCCACTCCTTTTTCTGTGTCAGTCCTAAAGAAAGGTCTATTTTCCTTTTTCTCCAATGACTGTCCTTGGTTTAAAGAAGATATCACCTTACCTTACAGATGCAACTAGGAAAGCTAAGGCGCAGCTGGAACGCAGCCTGGCAAGGGATGTTAAAAATAACAAGAAAAACTTCTATAATTAAATTAACAGTAAAAGGAAGATCAGGGGAAATGTGGGTCCTCTAGTGAATGGGATGGGCACCCTGGTTACGAAGAACACAGAAAAAGCAGAGCTGCTGAATGCTTGCTTTGCTTCAGTGTTTACCAAGGGCAGCCCTGTAGAGTCCCAGGCCCTCGCGACAAGAGAAGAAGACGGGAGAGAGGAAGACTTGCCCAGGGTAGAGGAGGATTGGGTCAGAGAGCACCTAAGACACCTCGATACCAACAAATCCATGGGCCCTGATGGGATGCACCCCAGAGTTCTGCGTGAGCTGGCGGATGTCGTAGCCAAGCCACTCTCCATCATCTTTGAAAGATCCTGGAGAACGGGGGTGCCGGAGGACTGGAAGAAGGCCAATATCACGCCAGTCTTCAAAAAAGGCAAGAAGGAGGACCCAGGCAACTACAGGCCGGTCAGCCTCACCTCCGTACCTGGAAAAGTGATGGAACGGCTCATACTGGCTGTTGTCTCCAGGCACATGGAGGACAAGAAGGCGCTCAAGACTAGTCAGCATGGATTCACCAAGGGGAAATCATGCTTGACTAATCTGATAGCCTTCTATGATGGGATGACCGGCTGGATAGACGAGGGGAGAGTGGTGGATGTCATCTACCTTGACTTCACCAAGGCTTTTGACACCGTCCCTCACAACATCCTCGTGGACAAGCTCCGGAGGTGTGGGCTGGATGAGTGGTCGGTGAGGTGGATTGGGAATTGGCTGGATGGCAGAACTCAGAGGGTGGTGATCAGCGGGGCAGAGTCTAGTTGGAGGCCTGTGTTGAGCGGAGTCCCCCAAGGGTCAGTCCTCGGTCCAGTCCTGTTCGATTTATTCATCAACGATCTGGATGAAGGCACAGAGTGCTCCCTCAGCAAGTTTGCAGATGATACGAAGCTGGGAGGAGTAGCGGATACTCCAGAGGGCTGTGCTGCCATCCAGAGGGACCTGGACAGACTGGACAACTGGGCAATCAAAAACCTCAAGAAATTCAACAAGGCCAAGTGCACGGTCCTGCACCTGGGCAGAAATAACCCCAGACATCAGTACAGGCTGGGGACCAACCATAAAAAGTTCCACGGGAACTTAAGGAAGAACTTCTTGACAGTGAGGGTGACAGAGCACTGGAACAGGCTGCCCAGAGAGGTTGTGGAGTCTCCTTCTCTGGAGATCTTCAAGACCCTCTTGGATGCAGCCCTGTGCCACGTGCTCTGGGTGGCCCTGCATGTGCAGGGGGGTTGGACTAGATGACCTCTAGAGGTCCCTTCCAACCTTAGGCATTCTATGATTCTATGATTCTACCCTTCATTGGCCCTAGTGGGGAAGTCACTTCAGGGATCAGAGATCAGAGGAATGCGAAATTTAAATCACAGCTGAATTCAACAGCTGAACATAGTGCACCATGATTTTGACCCCTAGCTCTACTTGCTGTGCTTTTGATCTTGCAGACAGCAGCAGGCAGCTCTGTACTCACTGGCAGAGGCTGGCCTCCCCAGTGGAGATATATATACATACACACATATATATACATATATATGGAGGTTTATCCGTGCAGGCCAAGGAGGAGATAGCTGGGTTTATTTTCTGTGCGTGCAGAAGTGCAGAGCACATGTGGGTCTGGAAGCGGCGAAGCCTCATTTCTCCATCTGTGCTGGAGGGAAGCTCGTGCTGTCAGCTCTGTCTGGGCTCGGTGCTGTGCCGGACAGGCAGAGCTGGCACCCTGTCTGACGAGGGCAAGGGCAGGGCACTGACACTGTACCTGGCTCTGCATGAGGTGACCATGATCCAGTGTTGCCCGAGTGTCTCCATGAGTCATGTCACCAACCATCCAACTGCTTCATGCTGCATGCTAGAATTTTAGAAAGCAGATTGTGCAAGTAATTTTTTTAGGGATTCCTCCTCTGGTTTTGTTGACAGCTTTAAGTGTTTCTTTTTTTTTTTTTTTTCTCTTTAATCTCTTTGTTCGACTTTATTTGCCGTTTTTAATATTGATTCAAACGTGGCTGTTAGGAATAGATTTTAGGAAAAAGGCTTGAGCTCTTATTTCGATACAGTTGTATTCATGTCAGAGCAGTACACGGTAATGTAGTTCTGGGCATATTACGCTGATGTACTAAGTGGAGACCACCAAAACCTTCAGCTACAGCAAACCTCTGCCAACATGGCTACAAGAGAGGGAGCTTTATCCCAGACTGATAGAGCTGAGGTAGCAAAAGGTATCAATTCCTGTTTATGTACCACCTACACAGGCAGAATGGTGCTCTAAGCATTATACACGGTTGCACAGTGGAGAACTACAGAATCACAGAACAGCTGAAGATGGAAGGGACCTCTGGAGATCACCTAGTCCAATTTCCCTGCTCAAGCGGAGTAAGCTGGACAACGTTGCACAGGACCATGTCCAGACAGCTTTTGAATATCACCAAGGAAGGAGATTCCACCACTTCTCTCAGGCTTTGTCATACTCAACATAAAGATTTTTCCCTCATGTTTAGATGGAGCTTCCTAGTTTCAGTTTGTGCCTGTTGTCTCTCACCCTTCCAGTGAGGACCACTGAAAACAGTCTAGTCCCATCCTCTAGACGCCCTCCATCTGATACCTATATGCATTGATAAGGCCTCCCCTCAGTCTTCTCTTCTCCAGGATGAACAAGTCCAGGTCTCTGAGTCACCGCTCATAGGAGAGATGCTCCAGTCTCTTCATCATCTTAATAGCCTTCCATTGGACTTTATCCAGTAGCTCCATGTCCCTCTTTCCCTGTGAGTTCAGCAGCAAACACAGCACGCCAGCCTCACGAGGGCTGAGTAGAGGGCAGGATCCCCTCCCTTGAACTGCCGGTAGTGCTCCTGCAGTCCAGGATACCACTGGCCTCTTGCCACAAGCGCACTTTGCTGACTCATGGTCAACTTCTTGTTCACCAGGACTGCAGGTTCTTCTCTGCAGAGCTGCTCTTCAGCAGCTCAGCCCCCAACCTGTCTCCATGCCTGGGGTTATTCCTCCCCAGATGCAGGACCCTGCACTTACTTTTTTGAGCTTCATGCAGTTCCCTCTGTCCACCTCTCTATCTTGTTGATGTCCCCCTGAAGGTCAGCACAACGCGCTGGGGTATCAGTTACTCCTCCCAGTTTTGTATCATCAGCAGACGTGCTGAGGGTGCGCTCTGTCCCTGCATGCAGGTCACTGTTGAATTAGGACCTCAAGATTGGCCTAATTCAATAAGAGGACTGGACCCAATATTAATCCTTGGAGGAGGTCACTAGCTACAGGCCTGTAGGCTCACTACCCTCTAACACCTACCATCAGTTACTCAGCCAGTTCTCAGTCCACCTCTCTGTCTAGCCATCTATCCTGCACTTCCTGAGCTTGCCTATGAGGATGTTGCAGGAGACAGTGCTAAAACCCTTCCTGAAGTCAAGACAGACAACACCCATAGCACTCCCCTCCCATGCTCGAGAAGTGCCTGTAGGTCTATGCTAACACCCATCACCATGAGAGAAGCATCCATCCTGAGGACCACTTTTCTTTTTCCCCGGTGTTTGGTAAGCTGCTGCATTTCACAGACACTCTGGAAGAAGTGATCCTCGGAGTGGATGCTGTTCCCATGGTGATGGGTGCTTGGGAAGTTCCTGCGTATCACAGGCCCTTCTGCAAAAATGCGTGAGCAGTTTAGAAGGTGTTGTTCTCTGTGTAACTGAACGCAAAATTTCATCTACATTTTATTGTAGTGAGTGGTATATACTTGGCTGGTTTCCATTCTTATTCCCTTTGAGTACTAAGTTGTGCTCATCAGTGTTTTAGGGCAGAATACCTTTTGTTTGCCTCTTTCTTTATGCAGGTTGTCTGTTTGCTTAAGCATCTGCTTTCCAAATGTACACCTCTTGCTCTGTACTGGGAACGGGGTCAAAATTAGGTATGAGTTTTGATAGATATGTTATATCCAGGACTCTAATTTCAGAAAGGTTTGAATCTAGGCTTGAAGGTTTGGCTATCTCTAATCAAAACAGTATTTTGAAGAGAAACAGCCAAATTCTGACTGTTCTTGTGTACCTGGGAGAGAAGGGATGTTTTTTGTGAAGCTCTGGCAGCAAACATTCATTGCACAGATATTGAGAGACTTCATTACTGCTGGCAAAGTACTTTGATTACAAGGTCCTTCGGGCATGAGCAGCAGTATTTTGATGTTTTAGGCAGAGAATGTAAATGGCATTCCTATTGGTACAACCACCTGAGTATGTTAAGTCCTCCTACTTACATTTCTGTGTTATTGCAGCTAGGAATACCATGATTCGGTGCAATTCTTTATGGACTGCCAAAGAAACAAATTATTATGCACTACAAAATGGAACTGGCATTTTAAATTTAAAACACATGACATCAGCATTACATATGGAACCAGATACCATCAAATCACATGCCACCTCGTAAATATTCAGGCTGGTGGGGCGAAAGAAATGAGCAATGGATTGCTGGCCAAGAATGCTCCCCAGGGTCTATCGCTTTCTAAAAGATTTTTGAGCACTATGAGTGCACAGTCCACTTTGAACAACCCACGAAGAGCTACCTCTGTGTTGCTTGCAGATTTCCTTGGGACTGTGTGAGCACGCATCCCAACCCCACGGGTGTGCAAGGGGACAAGGGCAAAGAAAGAGCAGCAGTGCCCAGGTTGGCCATAACCCAAAAGTAATGTGATGATGTCCAAAAGGATTTTCATCTCCCTTTTTGCAGTAGCTGAGCAGGCTCAGCTGGTCACATGAGATAACGCGACGATATGTGCAGGAGGACAACCTGTTTTCACATTCACCCTGCCTGGAATGCAGAAAGCTCATGCATGAGCTCCAAGTCGTGGTTTGATTTCCTGTGGTTTGATTTCCTGTAATCACCACCCTGCAGAGCAACTTTTGGATTTTTGAAACATTAATATTAGATCAAAATAAAGTTCACAGATTTTTCTTTCTTTTTGGTGATATTGGAGAAAAAAAACATTGTCCTCAGATCTCATCCAGACTCCAGAATAGCTTGGTACATTAGAAATGCGCTTCTCTCATTATCTCTCTGCACAACCTCTGTAAGAAACTCCATTTAAATCACATTTACATAATACTAAGAATAGACTATTCTGCTCTTAATATCCATTTATTAAGAGTTAACCAAGTATTTGCCCTTTCTTTTTGAAAGGTAAAAGGGATATGAATTCATATGAGTCTGACAGAAGAACTTAATGCTAAGCTTATGAAAGATTTGGACAGAATACTTTCTAATAAGAACTAAAACCTGCTTCTAAGGCCTGAGGGAAGAGGGGTCTTCTCTTCCAGCAATATGCTGTAAAAATAAAGATTTTCTGATTTTCACTCTATTTTATACCCTTTACTGGTGAAGGACAGTTCCCTAAGGCAAAAGAAGACAAGTAGAAATAACAAAGCACTTACGAGATAGATAACAAATGAAGTTTTTCTTTACTCCTTGCAAGATCTCTATCCACTCCCTACTGTAAACCATGCAAGGAAATGATCATTTTCAGGCATTCCTTGTCACACAACACAGTTACCAGAAAACCCAGTGGCATAACATTCCCAACAATTTCAGTGTCTGTGATGAAAGATGAAAAGAGGGACAGCTGACGCGTTCTTCAGCCAAAGGATCTCCTTACAGACTGCAGGCAGAGCATCGTCACAGGCCTTTACGGGAGGTTTGCAAAGAGCAAAGCGGCATGACCTCTGCAACCCAACATCCTCAGGCTGGCTGCATGGTGCATTTCTGACGATTTGAACTTTGGATGGTGAGCTGTAAAAGGGAGGAGAGTGATTCAGGTTAAAATTTAATGACACAAAAAATGTTTGATTTCACTTTGAATGTTCTTGCTGGAGTTTTATACATTTCTTCCATTTTTATACATTTCTGCCATTTGTGTGGCTAAAGAATAAAACACTGGATTCTGCAGCAGATTCCATAGAGACCTTAGTGAAGCAGGACTCCGCTTGAATAGGATCTTTATGTGGATTTGATGATGATGCTTAACTGCAGAGTTAAATAAATAGCATTTTCCATATTGATTCACTTCTGAAGTGGTGAGATTTTTCTCCAGACCCTATGTGACATCTGAGTTAGCCCTAAGAAACCAGGATCCCGATGGTTCTCGTGGTGAAGGGCTGGGACGTACAGAGCTGCATACTGCAGGGGCTGTGGGGAAAGTCAAGATGGAGTCGATCTTCTAGGCACTACCCACAAATAAATTATCTATGAGTGAATCACCGGAAAGGGGTGCAAAGCACAGCAGAAGATGCCTCCATTGAAAACATAACAGCTTGAACTCTGGGAGCTGGCATGGTTGTGACATGCTCTCCAGGCACGCACCCCTGGCGAGGACACCCAGTGGTTTCTGCAGCACCCAAAGGACACATCCCCTGTCTGCAGCTGTGCACACAGTGGTGCTGTGCCAAGGGCTCCTCTATCACCAACGGGATGAGGATGGTGATGGTGGCACTGGAGTGACCTGGGCTGAACTGATGCCGAGGGGCTGCTCCACGGGAACTCACTGTGCTACTCTCATCTTCGGCACAGCCTCACCCTGGGGCAGCTAAGCTTTCATTTCGCTTCTTACAAACAGCAAATTTCCAACTGTAGCAAGTATTGAGGATATCTGGAAAATGTGACCTGCAAAGGGTCAGAAACCAGAAGGCAGGGAACAAGAACCCATTATTCATATTTTTTATGATATTTAAAGGCAGCCTATGGAGGGGGTCATGCAGGGAAGGTGGCTGATTTGTGATGTTTGAACAGCTGGAGCTGGCAGACCTGGGAGCGGGGCAGTTCGCACCCCTCAGGGCAGCCAGTCGCACCTGGCCATATTTTGGAAGCTTTCTGCACCACCACAATAATCCCCTCTCTCTCTTTCCCTTCATACATACACATTTATGTATATAAAATATTTTTATATATACCTATATACATACATGTACACTTACTTCTAGGTACAGAAAGTCAAAGATGATGATGAGTTGTAGCTGGCCTTGAAGCTGAATAGCTTGCTCTACTTTCCTCTTCTTCTACCCCAAGCATGAGGTATGTGAGCAGTAGGAATGAGGGAAGAATAGAGTCCTTATAAACATCTTTTGCTGTTTCCTTGAAGTAGGATGGAAGACCTGAGGAAACTGCACATCACATCAGTCTTTTGGAGTTGTTCCTTTGGCAATGCATTCCTCATATTCCTACATTTTCTGGAAGTGCAAAATTGCTCATAGTTAATGAAAATAAGCTGATTTAAGTGTACAAGGAGCTGAGGAGTGTAAGGAGCAAACATGAGAAAAACAAGCAATGAACTCATTTTAGGAGTCATAGTAAGGCAAACAAACAAACAAACAAAAACCTCTTTCCCTTTACATTTTACATTGCAATTTTCATAGTTTGCTTATTAGTCCTGGAAGAGTCTATCTTCTCCTTCCTACTTCCCGATCTCATTTTTTGACTGAAAATATTTTTCCTTCTGTTTCAGCTGACAACAAATTTCTGAAGAGGCAGTGATTATAAAGACAAAGTGGGAAGCTGCCAATAGAAAGGGTGCTGGGTGGAGGCACAAATAGAAAAAAAAAAGAAAAAAAGGAGTATCAGAGATTTTTTTTCTTTTCTTTTTTTTTTTTTTGCTTTGCTTTGCTTTCAGCTAGACTGAGCTGTGGTTTTATTTGCAGCAAGGGACAGTAAGTCGTTCCAGGCAGAGAAACAGCAATTTCTAAATGGACAATGCCCTTGTAAGAACTCAATTGGATTTCTAGCTCATGCATTTAGCACAAATCAAGGGAATGGAGAAGACTCATTTATAACTATTGGTATTTTGATGTTCCCACAGACCTCTGGCTTTTTTCCTTTTACCACAGTGAAGGACAGAGAATCAGTGTCATCTCATATTTTCCCCTCTGCTGGTGAAAAAAATAGAAATTGAAAATGAACATTTATTTCAATAGAATTCAAGATGGAGTGGAATAATATACAGCAAAATCGCCATCAGCTTTAACAACCACAGAGAAGATTGCAAAGGTTAACAAGGGCATGTTTCAGAGTGCCTGCTTACACCGAGCTCACCTTGTGGTCAGTTAGCCAGTGGAAAAGTTGATTAACTCAAGTTGTAAGAACTTGACCTGTTATGATAACAGATGATTAAAAGAAGCAACAAGATGAAAGAGAAATGTAAGAAACAGCAAAACTTGTGTCATAATAATTCTTTTTACTTTTTTATTACCTCCTTCTCATCAGCACTTGCCAGAATTTTTATTTAGGACTTATCTATAAAGAAATTTGTTCTTGATGAACTGTGCTTGAAACCAACGCATTCTCCCCTCCTGTAGTCACCTTGAGGTGTTCATTTCAAGTAGACTATGGGCATGTAATATATGGTGGCCTAACAAGTTATCACCAAATTGTTGTTTGTTGAAGGCATCAAAGCTGATGAATCACAGCCAGACAGACCTAATTGCACCAGTGCTTAAATTGCTATAACCAAATATGGATTTCAGAGCATATCTCAGCTCATCTCTGCAATCAGATGACAAGAGGGGCAGCCACGCTCCCACCTTCCCCTGGCTTAGCTCCCATTGCTGCCTCTGCATGTGGCCACACAAGCTCTGGAGAAAGCTCAAGGGAAGCAGGGCCAGGACGGGGGCAGAATGGAGGAGCGGGGGCCTTTTCTGGATACCCCCTTCTCAATCGGCCTTGCTGCAGAGGGAGAGGAGGAACAAGGAAGACTGGGGGAGGAAGGATAATCATAGCTGGCAGTTTTAATATTCAAGAATATACATAGCTTGATAGCACTGTATGGTGGATGCTAGTAGAAATAAAGTCTGTTTATGTGTGTGGTAAAACTTACTGCAATAATTGTGGTATTTCCATTCCGCAGTGTTGACATCACACATATGTAGTATAGAAAATGTGTTTTTCTTTTCCCCTAAACTCCAGTGCACTTTGGTTCATGAACTGCCAACCAGTTAGCATTGGTGAGGGCGGTTTGGAAGTTTCTTTCAGAGTATCCTTAGCTTTTAAGCTGCCACTAGGTTCTTAATGAGAAAAACCCAGAACCATGGCTGACCTTGAATTGTCATTATGCCACAGAAATCATCTACGTCTGTAGAAGACTAAATGTTCTTCAAGATTGTTTTCTTTTTTATACAGTGCTTTCTCTTGGCGGTTGTTAAAAAACGTGAGATGAGCTTTTGGGGAAGCATGGGTCCAATACTAGGAAGTCCTCAGAATAATGGAGCAGTGAAGGCAGACTGTCTTCTGGGGAGCTGTTCTGGCCCTGCCTCTGTCACAGCTGAGTCTGTAAGTGAGGAAACACGACCTGAGGATGTAGAGTCCCCAGGTGACTGTAAGAGGAACAATCCAAGATGAGAAAACACATCTTGGATGGTCAGGTGGCCTCCGCTGCTGCCCCTCAGCCATCACCTCACACAAGCACTTCCACTGAATCCTCAGGATCCCAGAGACTGAGCCCTGGCTCCAGGTGAGGACCACTCCAGACCTTACTTTACACAAGGGCATGATGCCAATGTGTGTCCAGAACTGACATCTGCTGCGGGAGCCTCACAGCAAGAAGAGCAGGAGCCCAGCGTTCCTCCTGCCCGGAATGCAGGGCGGGCACACACATTCTCTTCTATCTTCTTCGCCAAATACAGTAATTCACATTTACCTAAGTTAGACGTAACAGATCCTAATGAGTCCTTGATCTTGAGGGTAGGCCATGCCTACAGCTAAAAGAGGCTTGCGTTGCTGTTCCTGGTGGTGACTATATCAATAAACACAATTCTGATAAATTACTGAAAGAATGATTATTAGCTGTTTTTATCTACTTTCTTTTAAGAGAAAGGGTTCTAAAAATATAAGATATTGGTTTAATGGAACTCAACATTGCATTCAGTGGGAAAACGGAGCAGGTGGGATTTAGCTGCTTTAGGGGGTGTTTTACAAGTGAAAAGGCTTCCCGGCAGTGATGATGCCAATCACCTGACTTACCAGCGAACATTCCAGATGCATTTGACCACAGGAAGCCCATACGCTTTTCATGAAGCAGTGAGGGTGTTTTGCCATCTCCATGTCTTAGTGGATCAGACTAAATCGCATCTTTTGTGGTAGAATTGGATGTTTCCAGTTAGACATTAAGATGGGTACTTTCACAAGACAACTCTCAAAAAAAAATGTAGCAACCTGTGATTCACCCAAAAATACCTAATCAGTGAAATAAGGAACTTCTGGCACTAAAGATCAGCCTGAGCAGCAGGTCTATGTATGGCCTAGGAGGTGCAATATTTCCAAACGACCACAAGTCCTAAAACTCTTCAGTTATTATGTTCCTCAGAGTTCCTAAACTATTACAAATATGATAACCCTTGCTTTTTTCCTTGATTAAAGTCCAGCACTGACCTTTATTCAAGAGTAAGAGACCATCTATACCAAGGGTGAATGTTTGAATTCAGAGTGGAGTATTCAGGGATGAAGTATGATTTTGAAATCCTCTTATTTGATGAATGTTGCAGTAAATTATGATGCAATATCCTTTGTTAAAGACCAATTAATCAACAAGAAAAGTCAATCAAATGTAATAAAAGTAAACTTTTACGCTAATTTTCAAATTTCAAATGAATAGTGTTATTCTAAAATCAATATGTTGCTTAATTCCAGAGCTGGAGATATTTGGGGAATGGAAGGAGTTTTTGTAAGTAAGTGGCCACTTTGGGTATTTCAAAACTTTCAGATTAGGGTCTCTATAATTTTGGTAGCCAAGAAGCAGTCATGGTTCAAATGTAATCATGTGTGTGAATGCAAAAGCACAGAGAGTGCTCTACATATGCCATCTAATTCACAAAAAATATCACTTTTTCTGGTCATATCCATAGGAAACGGCACCACTGTTGCTGAGCCACAGCTCATTTCTAAGCTCCAGAAATGAGTGGGCTGCAGCATTATATATTCCTGTTTTGGCACTGGGACATTGAACCTTGTCAGCCCAATCACCCAGAAACTGATGCTCATATGAATGAATGACAATCCAGGACAGATACATTTCCCTCTTTAACCTTTCCAAATTCTTGTCTAATAAATATTTCTATAAGGTAAATTCCATCAAATTTCCTTCCCCTCTCTACTCTCATTCCGATCTATGAGAAGGTTCTTTAGTTTCTCTGTCTCCTGTTTTGCTTCAATATCTATATGACACCATCTTCAAAGCTCATGACACAACCTTTGAGTGGTAGTGGCAGAATATTCATAATTAGATAATTATAATTTTTTAGATACAAAACACATGGATTGAGACTGATATCCTATGGGGAAAAATAGAATATCAGTTTCTACGACTACTTTAACAAATGAATCCACAATATTTTGATTAGAATTACCTTTTCTTGAAGGACCTACTTTGCACTTCATATATTTACTGACATGCAGAGAATACATTTCCTTGATGAACCAGACCAGGATCAATACGCATAAAGAATTACTTGTCAAACAGACCTGGGACTTAAAATATTTTGAGCGAGACTGGTGTGCTTGATCATCTGTCAGGGATGGAACTGAACACAGTAGGAACTCAACTGAACACAGCTGAACTCCTGAGGAGTAGCCAGACTTACCTGTCTGCTTGGTAAACATGAAGCCCTTATGGCCCTCTGTCTGCAGCCACTGACTTCTTTTGGGCAAGTAGCACCCCTCTAAAACTTGGGGTGTCTAATGTATTGGGCAAACTGTGAAGCAGGAGGCTGCAGAGGATGCCCTGTAGTTAGAAGCTGCTGTGCAGAGGATGAGACAACAGGGAAGCCAGAACGGAGCTGTGTGAAGGGGCTGCAGTGCCGACCGTGGCGGTGCTGCTGGGCCGTGCGTGGTGGTGCGAGGAGGCAGAGAGGAGAGATCGGTGCTTACTCAGCATTAACTCTTGTTTAATTGCAGCTCTCTGATGAGTGCAGATTCCTTTAGAAGGTGTTTAGAGGGTTCCCTTCCTGGCCATGAGCCAATATAATACTGTAGGTGATTCTTAGAACGATGCAGCTACAGTCATACCAACCCAAATGTGGTTTTATTATTTTGTTTTTGTTGTACTGTTTTTGGCAGTTGAGTAGTTGGGACTGCTGTGGAAGATGAATGTTATGACCTGTTTTCATCCGAAGCGACTTGCAAGCTCCGTGTTTAGCTTGTCAGTCGGCACACTGCAAATCAGCTGAATAATCAGAGCTGAACGAGCTCCTCTGCTCTGGCCTGCGCTTGTTTTCCCCATCTGTGGATAGTGGTTACCTACATAGCATCATTTTCCTCATGTCACATGATATTTGGTCACCAATTTTCCTTTTGCTTTTGCCCAGGGCTGGTGGGCTTCGCCGTTCTGCATTTCCTTCTGAATTACTGAAATATATGCAAGTAGACTGGATATCAGAAAAGACAGATCACTGAAACTGATGAAGGAGATGTGACTCAGGCCAATTTGATTTAGCCTGCTTATCACAGTCTTTGCTGCTTTGGGGCTGACTTCAGATGTGACTCATGTTGTACTAGTACTTGCAAAAAAAATGCCTTGGAAATATTTTGATAGTATATCTCAAATAATTGGCAGCATTTCTTTTAAAGCTCTATCCTTAGAGTGCTATCCAACCTTTGAAAACACAGTGCAGAGTAAAGTGGGAAAGGCAGAGAGGAAAAAGATTAACTTTGCTAAAGCTAAAATGCAGGTCACCAGTGGATACAAAATCATAACTCTGCCTGACCAGTTCCATGCTGTGGTTCTCCTTGTGAGGACATCGCTCACTACAGAAAAAGAGTCGTTCACCTGGTGGGTGTTTTGACAGTTAACGCATCCTTGATTAACATGGTCTGCCTGCATAATTAAAAATGAGCTTCAAATTAAAAGGATGGGGGAACTGAACCAGGACGATAGCTATGAAATTACGTGCAGGTTATCATGGTTATGGTTGCTCTTCTGCAGTAGACATTGTTCAGCACAGGAGGCTGGAAACCAGTCTGTTGTGGGAGATCTCAGTGTAGCACTTCTTAGAACAAAATGTTTTCCAGGTGAACGTAATTGAAATTTCTTAATATGATGATGAAGATGATCTTTAGGCAGTTCTAACTGTTTTCTAGTGGATTTAACTGCTGCTCTGATGTCCCTGAAGCAGTGCTGCCTGGTGCTACATCAAGATCTGACACCCTGACTTTCAGTGATCTTCCTCATCGTTAGCAATTGCAGTTGGTGTTTGGCAGCCCCTCAAATATAATGAAACAACCGTGAGTTGTGAGCGGTGTCTGCAGGCAGCTTGTGCGAGGGGCACCTTGCCCACTCTGCAAAGCCAAGGCCGACTACTGGTCACTTGCTTGCACTCTTTCAGGGCACTGTTTTTTTTCTTTTTGATAGTGTTGCGATTTAATAAAGGAGAGTGGAAGAATAAAATATCTAATTTGATACTTGGTAATCAGCTGGCCATCCAGAAAAAGATGAGGAGCTGAAAGGATCTGTTTAATAAACAGATCTCACTACACAGTGCATCTGCAGGGTTAGCGTGGCTGGAAAACAGTTTTTATATTCCATAACTATTTCGTTCTACTGTCCCATTCCTTCCAACATCTCAGTTGTTTAGGAATCACAACATGTGAGTTGCTTGGGTAACCCAAATCTGTCCGACCACCTATATCCAGTTGTGTGGGAGACATGATTTTCCAGGGCACGGACAAATCCTGGAAAGAAATCTTGGGTAGATGTAGCCTGGTGTCCTCGTCACAGGCTCTGGCAAGATGCACTCAGTGAACTCAGTGAACTGAGAGCCCCGCACACAGATTGCTTGTGCTGCAATGTGAGGAGGGAATTCACCTTAGGGTTTCCATAGGGGTGAATCCATGGGACAGCAGCAGGAATTACTATTTGCACTCTTGTGCAACACGAAAGAGTGGGCTGGCTGTTTCCAACAGACATGACCCCACAGCATGAACATGTTGGTCTCCTGGGTAGCACTGTTGTGTTGCTTCTCACTTGACCCGGGCTGATGCCTGGAAAGCACCGCTCCTGCAGAGAAGAATAAGCAGGACCTGCCAGGCTTTTGAAAAACCTTTTTGGAGAAGATTTGATACATGTATCCAGCTCAATCTGCTGTAATATCCTTCAGATGCTGGTTTTGGTCACAGTTTCTTTTTAGATTCTTTTTGTGATTCTATAAATGATTTTTGGTCAAAATTCTGTATGTTGTGTTAAGGATGTCTGCTCAAACTTAAACTGAATTATTACAGCCCACAGGGCACAAGTGCACACGGTGGGGAGCTTTGTCTAGCAATATCTTGTTGGGGCTGATGTTGGGATGATGTTAGCCAGCAAATGCCCCAGGGAAAGCTCAAGGCTTCTCCTTTTTTTTTCCATTTAATTCTATTTTCCTGAAGTGTGTCTTTGAAACAAATGTATCGAGGAGACAGCCTTGTTTTGTCATTGATTTACTATACTGAAGAAGGGTTGATGGGAACTGTGTGAGCAGGGGATCCAGGACGTGACTCTCCCACACATTGGCTCAGGGAGGCTCTTGCACATCCCTCAATGAACAAATACACTCCAGGGTACCTGTAGAAACTTTAAAATATTTCTTACAAGTACCTGTTTCTCCTTGATTGAATGCAATCATTTCAAACTAATGAAACACTCGTTCTCCTAAAAATCTTCATATAAGCAAGGGGAGTTCCCAGGCCCCAAAACAACTCCTCCGTGTTTGAAACCAGCTGCTCTTCAAATTGTTCTTACACTATTGTATCCTCATGCTCCTCCTCCTTCTGGAACACACTAACATTAGCCTTCATTAGCCTGGTGCTTTAATTTTGACACCTCCCTGGTGTTTTATGATAGGTGGAATTGATACTCCTGAAAAAAAATCTCTCTTCAGCATTGGAAAGTACATAGGCATCTGCTGCAGGTATTAGAAGATGTGTATTTAAGACACTGAAAACTAAGCTGGGTAAAGCAACGGGCAATGTATCACAGAAGCAATCCTGAGGGAAGAAGAGGAGAGGAGATAGCCCAGCATATTTCTTCCCGAGAGGTCACTCTCCTCTCTTCTGGAACTGGCAGAGTTTGCTTACAGCTCAGATGGTTCCTCATCATGCCTCTACCCTGCTCCTCTGATCACCATATTTTCCGTGTGTTTTCCTGTCCTCTTTGAGAGCTTTGCCAAATCTCTCCCTGGATCTCTCATTCTCCACCTTTTCTTCAAGCAGTTGTTTGAGTCATTTCCTTTCAACAGCTCTGCCAGGTAAGGAAGTGTCAGCCTCATTTGGGAGATGGGGTGCACAGAGGCTGTATGAGTTGGCCAAGACTTTGTGAAACATCTCTCATGGTTACTGGGAATTAAATCCCAGTAAATCCTTAGGTAATGCCTAAATCATTGGATCCTGCTGCTTCTCTAAGCTCCTGGACATTGCTAAAAAAAATGTGACTTGTTCAAAATTGGTGGGAAAAGGTTACTGAAGTAACCAGGAGTTTTATTTAAGATTTCAGGGAAACTTTGGCCTTGCTCAGTGAGGTCAGTAATAACTGGAACTTCTGCGTACAGCTGATCCTAGATTCCCTGCAGAATTTTCTTAAAGCACAGCAAAACTTGCAAAAAGAAATTTCCTTCTTTGTTATGAGAAAGCTACACAGTCTCAGCAGGGACAGACAACAGGACAAGGTGGCACTGTTTAGCCTTGCAGTATATCCTTGAAACCTAGTATATGCCCAGATATACCACACTCCTCCTCAGAGTACTGTGTTATTGCTCAGCCTCAACACCACTGCTTCATTATTGGTAGGTTGAATGCTTGCAAAAATTTGGCATGTTGGATGAATGCTTGCAAAAATTTGGCATGTTGGATGGCCTTTTTTTTATCTGACAGATTCAAAACTAGTTGAACATGTTCTTTCCTCAAAAGCATGGGTAGTCCTACAAAGTCCTACAAAGGCAAAAGTCAGCAGATGAATTGTGTACTGGGAACAAGTTGTAAAAAAAAAAATCTCTGTCATCTTTCCTGCCAGAGAAGACTAAAATCTCAGGCGTGATGAAGAGCAAGACTCAGTTTAGGAGTTGAGGGAAGAAGGAATGAACTGGCTTTCCTGGTGCTTGACTGGAGCCCCAGNATCTTTCCTGCCAGAGAAGGCTAAAATCTCAGGTGTGATGAAGAGCAAGACTCAGTTTACGAGTTGAGGGAAGAAGGAATGAACTGACTTTCCTGGTGCTTGACTGGAGCCCCAGTGTTTTGAGGGCTGCTTATGCCAGTTTGTGTGTTCATGTATGTATCTTCATGTATGAAGTTGTAAATTCTGATTTGATGACTGTATACTGGAAAGTTTCATCCTGTCTCCTGAAGATACTGCACCAAAAATCTTTTCCTCACTTTGATTTTCAAAACTGATGTTATCCTAGTTGGTATTAATTAATCCGATCGCTTGTGTCATGCTGCTGCTTTCACAGTTATTCCTATAACCATTATTAGAAACGTGATGAATCATTTGTCTTTTCCTGGAAATGTACTTGAATCTTCTGCAGATTTGTCTTACATCCATCTTCTCCCTTCCAGTCCAAAAATCTGCTGTGCCTCTTGGCTGAAAAGTTTTACTGAGTTTGACTGACCTGCTCTGAGTTCAAATAGTAGTTGTTACAAAAATATGTTCTTTAAAAAATAATCACTTCTGCCACTTTCTCCAAAAAGATATGCACTGATAACAGAAAATAAAATGTGAGATCCTTGCTCTGGATGTCTGTAATGCAGTAGCATTTCAGCAACACAGCCCGAGGGCCCATTGCAGTAGGTACCGTGTGAGCACTGGGCAGATGGTCCGAATCCAAAGTGAGTGTAATCTAATTGCCGTGTCTGTGTTTTCATTAGCACGTGGGCACTTTTCCCAGTCCATGATACATGGCTGTATGTATGTCCAGCTGATGGATATAACCACACCAGTCCTTATCCGCTCTGGTTTCTCTCTGCAGCTGTGAGCTCTGTTGGCCCCAGGCTGCCAGCTTCTAGACCTGTGTCCACAGCTCCGTCATTGTCACTTGGTCTGCTTGGGGGTTTCTCTCTTGTTCAAGGACTTGCAAAGCCACGACACAGATCTTCTCTATCACTGACTTGGGCCGTATCACTTGTCAGCGCGTCCACATGGGAACAGTGAGGCAGGTGGAAAGCCACAAGTGGCCTCTGCTGGGCTTATTTAACCCTGTTAATAGGAGCAGGCGCTTGAACACCTGCATCAGAGCATGGTGACTAGCTAGGAAAATATTCTCTCCTGTTACTGCAATTCAAATGTCCCTTCATAGCATGGTTGAGGTTGGAGAGACCTCTGAAGATCACTTAGTCCAACCTCCCCGGCACATGCAGGGACACAAAGAGCATGTTGCATAGGGTTGCATCAAGGCAGGTTTTGAAAATTTCCAGAGAAGGAGACACCACAACCAATCTGGGCAGCCTGTCAGTGCTCTGTCACCCTCACAGCCAAGAAGT
Organism: Crypturellus undulatus; assembly: GCA_013389825.1. Lineage (NCBI taxonomy): Eukaryota > Metazoa > Chordata > Aves > Tinamiformes > Tinamidae > Crypturellus > Crypturellus undulatus. The sequence continues at coordinate 1,814,605 of VWPW01007396.1, forward strand.
TTTCCTCATGTTCAGATTGAACTTCCTGTATTTCATGTTGTGCCCATTGCCTCTTGTCCTAGTGTTGGGCACCACTGAAAAGAGTCTGGCCCTATCCTCTTTACACCCTCCCTTTGGATACTTACACACATTGATAAGATCCCCCTTTGTCATGTCTTCTCCAGGATGAACAAGCCCAACTGCCTCAGCATCTGCTTCTAGGAGAGATGCTCTACTCCTTTCATCTACTCCAGTAGCCCTTTGCTGGACTTGTTCCAGTAGCTCCATGTCCCTCTTGTACTGGGGAGCCCAGCACCGGACACAGCACTTAGGTGTGATCTCACTAGGGCTGAGTAGAGGGGCAGGATCTCCTCCCTCGATCTGCCAGCAATGCTCTTCCTGATGCACGACCAGGATATCATTGGGCTTCTTGGCCACAGGGACACCCTGCTTGCTCATGGTCAACTTCTTGTTCACCAGGGCTCCAGGTTCTTCCCTGCAGAGTTGCTTTCCAGCAGGTCAGTCCCCAGCTTGTCCTGGTACCCAGGATTATTCCTCCCCAGGCTGCACTTGCCTTTGTTCAACTCCATGAGGTTCCTTCTGCCCAGCTCTCCATCCTATTGAAGTCCCTCTGATGGCCAGCCCAGCCCTCTGGGGTATCAGCCACTCCTCCCAGCAAACGCGCTGAGGCTGCACTCTGTCCCTTCATCCAGGTCACTTTCCCTCCTTCTGCTCTGAGGGATGCCTTGTTTATTTGTTGTTTTTCATACTTCCAATTTACCTTCTCTGAAAATATCTGCAATTAGTTAAATGGTGCTAATATATACCCACCAAGGGATGCTGTAAAATTTTTAAATAGTGATTTGGGTGTTTGGCAGGCAAAGGCAAATTGTTCTGTCTTTCCATGATCTCACACATCACATAAGGGTGAACAAGGGATTTTCTAAACTGCAAAATCCCAGCGCTGCTGTCACTCAGCAATGCTGGAAACATACATTGAGCAGCTCCTGTTTTTATTGGAAGTATTTCACTACAGTAAAATTGGTTTGAAAAACAAAATACCATGCAGTTTCTCAGCCCCAGAGGTGGCTCCCAAGTTTCAGGGTTGAGTGGGTCTGGAGGATGCTGTGGTTGGGGAGGTTTGCACTCTTGCGCTGTATAGATGAAATTCATCCTGGAATATAGGATTTAGATAGGATTCGGTTCTTAGACTTTGTATTTTCCCTTTTTACTGAGCTGAATTCCGTCCTGCAGAGACAGAAATGATCATTCTTCAGAGCATTCATTCTGGTACTTTAAGAAGAAAATCACATTCCAAATATACAGAAATAAATAACTCCTCTGTGCTGCATACACCAGGAACATGCTGCCACACAGACTAGCATGTCCCTGCTGCCGAATATCGCAGGCACTCAGTCATGCCCAGGGCCATCAAACAGGAAAAGGCAGAACATGTTGACCTTTCAGATGCTTTCTGGTTTTATATGCTTCCATGCTGAGCGACCTTTGTTTTTTTTTAGCCTACACTGAAGCACACTCTGGAGGAGTCTGAGCAGAAGGCTCTATTTCACTGGTTGTGGCTGGGATAGTGTTATGTTGGTGCTGACTATATGTTTATGTTGATAACAATGACACATAAGATGGATTTACACACTATGAATTATATGCACATCAGTGCCATGCGTATAAAGCCAGAGGGCTCACTTGTTTTGCACAGGTGCAACATGCACATACCTGTGAAGCAGCACCTCAACCCATGCACTGCCGAGAGCTTTGCAGTTTCAAGGCGCTCTCCAGACTTCCTCGTGAATTACTCAGGTCCTGGACTCTATCCCTGCTCAGACCCAGCCAGAAACTTCTGAGATGTGGTTTAGCTGTACACAACACCAAGGGACAACCTGCTCTAGAGCCTCGGCGCAGGTTTCGTGCCCAGCATCGTGTGAGCCGGGGTGATTTTACATGGGGAGGGTAGCAGCATCCCACTGTCAGGGCCCAAGGAAGAGTTTTCTTCCAAAAAGCTCAGCTGCGGGAGCGCACCAATAGCCAGTTTGCTGCAGCTTTACAGTGTGCAAGCAACTGCTCCAGCTTCACAGGCTTCTGAGCGGGATCTGCAGAGTACCGGGCTGGGAGCTTGCAGGGAAACCTTCGCTTTCTGAAATGGGGAAAGGAGGTAAAGGCGGGATTTTAGATGTTGATTCTTGAAGCTCACAGTCACTGCAGCAATAGTGGCTTCTCAGAAAGAGCGGTAAAATAAAAGAACTTGTTTTGTCTCTCGTTTTTTTCGGGCCGGGGGCGAAGTAATCTGGTACATAATGTTCCAAACATATACCTGTGATATTCTGTGTTGTTTCATCCACTCTAAATAGCATCACTTTCTGCAGCGTAGCTTGACCTATTCTTTTCTGAATACCTCATTTTGATGTGTACAAATACATCTGTGGCCTCACCCCAAATTATGAAAGGATGTCATGAATATGTTTTATACAAGATGGAGAAATAAAGCTTCTCTCCAATGACTAAGCACTAATTTCTATGTAAGTATCTTGGCCCAGGAAAGCCATTTTATTCAGATTGAATATTTCATGTAGGTCACAATTCATCAAAACGTGCAAGCATGTTCTTAACTTAGCAGATGGATATGCCTATAGCTGCTTAGCAAAACACACCAGGATGTGCCGAAGCCCTCCTGGAGGCAGTTCAGATTTCAGGCTGAGGGTAACTCTGTCACTTCAATTGACACTAGGGGAAACATAGTTCTTGATTTTAGCTTTGAGTCGGTGGCAGCGCAGGTGCTTTGGGCAGGCAGGGAGCTGAAGGCGCTGAGAGACTTGACGCCGGGTGCTGCACACAGCAGCGCTTGGGTACGGACCCCCGTGCACGGTCTGTAGTATCACCGGCACGTCCTGCCAAGCCCCGTGCTGCAGCGTTTCCAAGGAGATGTTACATCATGTCGCTGTCTCGTAGGAGGTTGAAACCAGCTCCATCTGACATGTTATTTAAGATTTCCATTAATAGAGCTTTGTGAAACTACCGATTTATGGACATACTTCTCTCCAGTCTCTATAAAAGAGACCAAGAAGTATCTCTGCATGGTGAGGAGGGTTCATATGTTAAAGGATGTCAACCCCCCCCCGCCTCAAAAAAAGTCAGAAAGTGTCAAGTGGAGCTTCAGAGATGCTGTCAGGTTAGAAAGACAACTTGTAGTGAAAGACTTTAGCAGGTGCCTGGGGACAGGAACGAGAGAAGAGAGGGACAGAGAAATCTTCAGTGAAGCAGGAAGCTCACTAAGAACTTGTGTCCATCCAAACGGAAGGGTTTTATGACATGAGCACTGTGTGCATTGCCCATTTAGGAGGCAGAAAGGAGAATTGTTGGCCTTCCTGTATGAAACTCATGGTTTTTTTTTCTTTCTAAATAGTGACATCCCTTTCAAAAATGATTGGGCACAGAATATGCGAGAGATGTTGCCAGTGCAGACTGGGAAAGTAAACCGCTCTCAGCCCACAGCGGAGAAGCCAGTGAGGAAAGAGCACTAACCTTCACTCCCTGCAATGTGCATTAGTTCCCTCATCTGTACTCACCCACAGCAAAGCAAGGACTTGCAAGGCAGTGGTGAGTGGAGTTTTGACTCCAGACCCTATAAATTGCCACTAAGCACTAAGAACCCTCTTATCAGCAGCTTCATTACCTCCCTCTGGAGCCGTGTGGCACAGAGGAGGCAATCAGCTAAACCTGCAGCCGGAGAGATTTAATTTCCAAGCCTTCTAATTACAAGGATAATTAAAGATTTTTAAGACAAGGTCAGAGAAACATCTGCCAGGGATGGCCCAGATGTGCTGCGGCCTGTCTCAGAGCAGGGGTTTGGGCACACCTTCTCCCAGGGTCCTTTCCATCCCTGTGCTTTAGTGCCTCCTCGTTCAGTAGGAGCAATGCTGCCTGCTCGGGCTGAGCGCAACAAGCTGCCCCTCCAGAGGAGGCTTTTTTCAAAAGAGGAAGGCAGGAAGGTCTCCAGGACTTCCACACTGAAAGCAAATACAGTCTTGTATTGTAAATGCCAGAGCTGAATCTGAGCTAAATCTGAGCTGAACCTATGAATCTGAGCTGCATCCAGAGCTAAAGAGCAGGGCTGAATCTCTTCTTCTCTGTGCCAGATTCACTCACGTGTCACCCTCATTCACTCAAATTTTACTCTTGCCTTTTGCTGGTGGAAACAAAGACTGGATCCTGACTCCAGAGTGTGGCTGCCTCCAGGGAACCCGTGTGTGCTTGTGCCTTGCAGCCTCAGGAGAAGCTTTCACACGAACTGCAGTCACTCTCTAACAAGTGATGTAGGTCATACCTGATAAATTTTTTACAGGATTACTGGACAAAGAAGAAAGAGTAGACGGGATTTATCCAGCTGTCAGGGGTGCATTTAATACTGCAATGCACAACAGATTGATTCGCAAGGTCAGAAAGCATGGCACAGAGTAGGCAGAAAATACTGAAAGGGATTTAAAAATGGGTTAAGGGCAGAGAGTAGGCAATGTCATTAAGGAGAAAAAATTTAAGCCTGTTATCCTTATTATTCAGCCTTTTTTTGCTGCAAATCACCTTGAGGAAGGTGTTGGGAAAATAGCAAGGGGAGGGGGCAATGAAGAGTGTTATCGTTTCAGAGGGTACCAAAGGATGCAACCCAGACCTGAGACACCTTCATGAAGCTCCTTTTTGTTCTAAGCAGCCAAGCATCAGGTTCCATCAGCTGCTGACTGATCCATTGCCACCTGCACGGCCAGGACAGGTAGCACTGAGGGCACAACCGTGACGATAAGGGAAGGCATTACAGAACAGAAAGCACAGCAGGGAAGGCCAGCTCCTCTTCATCTTTCTAAACATTTCAGCAAAAATAGCTAGAATGTAACACTTTGAGCATACCCTGGCATAACCCTCTGAGCGGAGTTTTGATTCCTTCCTGGCTTGAGAAAAATTATAGTCAAAAAATGTGCAAATGTAGATCTCCCAGCAGTGCATTTTTGCCTCATTTTTATCTTTCCTATTATCACTTTCAGATAAACTTCTCTACATGATAATTAGCAGGCCTAAAGTGACCAAGATAACACTGCTTTTGGAAACTTGATTTTTTTGTTGTTTTGTTTTCCTCCTTCTTTCTTGGTTTTAGATTTAACACATTTTCTTTTCTCAACCATACGCTAAGTAACATTGAAGTGCTATGAGAGAGTAATTTAAAAAATAGCTTAAAACAGGCAAGTGTTATAAAAATAACCAGCCCTGTGGGTTGCATCCAAAAGGCTTTCCATCATGATGACTGATTAGAAGGCTCACTTAATTGTCTGTATGCAGATTTCGTGTCACCAATCCCTCACATTCAGAAATCCTGAAATTTTTAAACTTAAATGTTGACATCATCTTATTTGTGCTTTGGCTGGTTTTGTTACCTCCAGCCTATAAGGAACTGTAGGAACCTTTGGTTTTCAAAATTAAGGAAACACACAGATTTCAGTTTCAGAATCCCCAATATTAGCACATTTCTACAAGCAATTTGCCTCGCAGTTTGGTTGGACTCACTGTTTGGTGGCTTGAGCTACCAAGGAAAAACTTGACTAGCAGTATGAAATGCACTGGGACGGGAGGAAAAATAGGCCGTGCAATACAACCTTTCCAGGACTGCATCCTGGAAGGTTGAAAGTCTCCTGGAATGAGAGACTCCAAGTCTCCTGAGATCAATGGAAAAGTGTCCTGGCTCCTGCCTGTTTCTGTTATGCCCATTCCTGCCAGTCACATGCACCATGAAGGTTCATGATTTTCTTTAACGTCCCCTAGAGCGCTACTCTCTCCACCTCTGTCCCCATGTCCCGTGAGCAGCAGCAAGTGGCAGGGCTGGACGCAGGAGCCTTTGGCTGCTCCCTGCAGGAGCAGCACGGCCCGGGGCAGGGATGCACATGGTCTCCATGTTACACTGGTTTCTGAATCTTGCAACATGTTCTTCAGTAAAGGTCAGTGAATGTTTCTCCTTATCTCTCTGCTGGCTCCTGTTTTACGCTCCGTTGTTCCCAGGCCTTTTGCCAGAAGCCGGCAGTGCAGAGGCGTGCGGGCTGTCCCTTCCTCCAGCACTGGCTGTGCTTGTGGCAGGATCCAGCCTTCTCCAAGGAAAGGAAACGCTGCTTACGCTCCCATCTCTGCGGGCTCATGCACTGCATGCTTACAGGGGTTTTAGAAAATATTTAATGCTGCAGCGAGGTGACCTCAGCAAACTGCTGGTGGCCATGGCACAGCTCCATGCATCCCCTCACCACGTGAGCCTGCCAGGCCGTGCGGCCTCTGCAGTTTCATGGATGGGGAAAGGGAGTTTCCTTCCCTGCAGAGAGCCCCCGTTGGCAGGCGTCGGAGCCGGGAGCAGGGGGACGGCAGCAGGTTCCCAAAGGCAGCAGCAGTGGAGTCACGGCGCGGCCACTGCCTTGGGGACAAGGGTTTGATGGGTCCTGGTGCTAAACGGGAGGGGAGACTGAATTTTGTGGGAAAAAAAGACTGGCAAAGATGTCGCTAAATGCACCCTGTCCATTGATTATTGAACAGCACTGGAGCTGATGGGTTTAGCTCTCCGATTTCTCCTGTATCTGAAGACACACACATCAGCCCTCAGGTTTACACCTCAGTAGCACTTACACTGTCCCTAACTAAGCTCCCTTTAAAGTTTATCATCATCCTCATTTCAGAGGATTTAGTGAAATCAGGGACGTCTTTGATCAAATAAACCAATGTCTTAAAGCTTAAATGTTCTGTAAAAGCAATGTGGCTGTGTTATCAATTCTAAGACCAAATATGAATGTGGCTATAACTGAGCCTTGTGTACATTGCTATTGTTTTAAAACTTCAGTCAGCCCAGGCTTTCCTTGATTAAGAGCAGCCAGATGGACACTATAAATCAGTTTGAGAACTCGGTGCCAAACTCCATGCTCCGACAGATTCATACAGCTCCATTTAATGTCACAAATGGGATTTATGCAAATGGAACCCAGATCAGAATTTGGCCTTTTATGTTTGTTTAGATTAAGAAATTTGGACAGTAAAAGCCCGATTATATTCTGGCTAGCATACTGGGTATTACCGTACTCTGACTAGTGGGAAGCCCAGACAGATGGCTACATGAATCACAGCGAGGTAGGTCTGATTATATTGACAATTTCCATGCGATAAAGTGGAGGGACATTGTGCCATATGGTAGAATACGGTTGAGGACCCTCAGCAGCTGAGCACAATGTGAGCTGAGCTTTCTCTCATGCAAGTGTCATAGTAAAACACTCACTCCTGCAATGAGATGGCAGGAGAGGAAAGACAAGGAGGGGAGGCTTCTGGCACGGCCATAGACACTGATCCAGATAAGTCTTGTGAGGATGGGGCACTGAAACAACAACACTCACAAGCCATAAGTGTCTGGCTTGTAAGCATGGATGTGAGAAGTTTAGTGGCCAAAGGGCAGTGAAGATGCCGGCTGTGCACAATGCGGAGCTCCACAGCCTGTGGCGACACAACCTTTGGAAGATGGATTTACAGATTGGCCTCCCAGTCTGTGGGTCTCCTGGGGAAAAGGGAGACCCCGTGATGAACGTAAGGAGCTTTGACTTGTGGGTGCAACCCAGGCCGCAGAACACATGGGCATCGCAATGACCGGAGCCCTTGGAGACCACAAAAGCGGTGGCTGGATGGGTCCGTCCAACACCGCACAGAGCCACGACCGAAAACTCTGTGTGCCGTGTGGCAGGAGCACACCACGATGCCGGGCAGCAGAGAGGGAGACAGCAAATGATTTGGGTGCAGATGGAAAAAAAAGAGGGAGGGAAGATTAATATTGCATGGAGAAGGAAAACCAGCAGCTTTTATGGAGTAGGAGGGAGCAAAGGGACTGCTACCAGTGGAGAACAGGCATGTCTACCTTCTATATCCAAATGGTTGCTGTTGTTTTGCTGCAGCTCAAAGCCACTTTTTTCATGCTGCTCCAAAATAGAAACAAGCAGCTCTGCTGTCCTTCTGCTGTCCTTCCTGTTTGCAGCTCTGTGTCCTTCTGCGAGCTTCAACGAAAAAAAGGAAATTACATAAAAAGAGTAGATTTTCACAAGCTGTTTTTTAAAGTGAACTTGTGCATCAGGACCATCTAGAGCCACTTCACCTTTGGGATTTGTCGAGTGAGGTTGGTGGGAGGCTTTCCATTCTGTGTACTGCAAATCCTTTTGCAGAACACTGCTACCTCAAAGCAGGGAAATCTGCTCCTCTAAGGCAATCGCAGGAGACAGTAGGTTTATTCTTTGGGACCTAATTGGCAAGAATGACATGAAAGTGCATCGGTGCTGGGCTTTGGGCAGTAGACTGGAAGATCCCTCCTTCGAACGTGGCCTGGGACCTGCTGTGGCCCTGGCAGGGGCTGGTGAATCTCTGTGGCACCGAAGGCTGTGCAGGGAGCCGGGGGGAGCGCGGGTCTGCGCCACAGCCCCGCGCTGCCTCCCAAGGGTGTCTGATCTAAGCGACTTGCAGGGGAATCGCACAGGTTCAATTGGGGAAGTGTTACAAAGTTGTTTATGTCTGGTAGCAGATGAAAGAGGGAAATGAAGAATGAGTTTTCTTCATTTTGGGTGCTGTGGTTTGTTCGCCAAAGCCTATGGCCGGCTGTATATTTAGCAGCTCTAAAAAACCCGTCTAGACACATCAACGAGTAAGTGGAAAAGTACCGGAAAGAAAGTGCACGCGGCTGCCCGGCCGCTGCCGCGTGGCCCTGCAGCGTGTGGGATTTCGGGCAGCCCCGACGCCACGACCTGCCGTTCCGACGGTGGCCAACGCGGCTCCTCTCAAGCAGGGGTTTGAAAGTCAGGACACAAGGGCTTCCAGAGCTTCGGCGCCGTGGACTCCTGCTCCCCATCCTCAAAAGCCTCCCCAGGCACCAGCCCTGCAGGCAAAAAGTAGGAAGGAGCCATTGGAAATCTGAACTCTTTTCATGGGCAAAATATCAATAGCTTGAACTGCAAGTAATTAGCAGTACAGGTAACTCTTAGCTAGAAGTGACAAATATTTTCAGACCAAATGCCTAACTTTGCACGGACACAAGTGCAACCTGGCGTTCATGTAGCAGCTCCGATTAACTGATCTCCAGCAGCATAATTGCAGAGTGAAAACATAATTTCCACCTTTTTTCCTGGCAGTTGGTTTTTCTATAAAGGCTGCTTGGACTATGGATGCTGGGAGTACAGCAGAAAATTTTAATTATTTCACAGTGGAGTTGCACTCTTCTGATTCACTTCAAGAAAAAGAGAGGCTTGAAACTTCCTGCAATGTAGTCATTTTCCAATAAAATAACTAATTCTCTTCTGTATTCAGAATAAATAGTTAATACTTCTGTTTTGTCATCAGAGCATCAGAGCGTGTCCATAAAATGGACAGATTACACCAAAGAGGAACTCTGGCCTTTTGCGTGCAGAAATAGCTGTGTGCAGTAAGTAATGGCCTTTTGGGTTAGCACACGGCTCTCTCAAGAAATATGGGACAGATTTGCACGGATATGTATGTGCCAGGGCTTGCCTTGCCTCTTTCTATAGGTATTTAATGACAGACCCATGGGCATGGAAGTGGCATGGAGCAATCTCATTAGGTCCGTGAGGTGTGGTTGCACGGCGTGTTACAGTGCATGTAGGAATGATTCACCATGGTTGTCAAAAAGCAGGATTTAGGGTGAGAAAAGGAAATTGATATCAAATTTAATGTCTGAGGCATTTCGTGGAATGACTTTGGCAATTTGTTATCCAGGTCAACATATGATTTCTTACTTAGGGAGGAAATGTTCCTCTCTGGTAGACACGCCAACAAGAGGGATGGATGCTGGTGGAAGCAAGAAAAAAAAAGCCTGTTTGCCTTGTCTGGCTTCCTGGCAAATGTCTTTATTTTCAGTAGTTTATGGCTTCTATCTTTTCTGCATAATTCTGCACTGTTTGGTTACGAATATCTCCAGACACACCCTGAATTCAGACGCAAAGACATCAAATCACGACCCAGCAAGTGCTCCAGCAAGGAATAGGTATTAGAAGCTCTCATGGGGCAAGGATGCCTGGATGAAGGATCTGGCTCCCGGCCAACTCTCTGCTCCGGCAAACGCTGTGGAAGACGTGCAGCTAAATGGGACATTCTTCTCCTAGATCTCCTCCAACCTCAGCGATGATGTCGCTGAAGAAGAGGAAGCAAAAGAATTCTGACTTCTGCTTCATGGAAAGGATGAGGGAGGACTGGAGAGTCAGACAGACACAGAGCTTGGGGAGGAAGGGAAAAACGGATAATATCCAGAAATCTGAGCAAAACTGAGCATAAGGAGAGAGAGACCTTCTCTCCTGAGAAGGTGATAGAAAGTAGATCAGTGGTTGGGGACAGCTTCTCAGTGCCCTTGAACACACCCCAGCTGCCGGGGCCTCAGTGAAAAGCAGTTACCAAAGGGATCGTGAAACACGGAGCTCCTTGCCCACCAGAACTGAGGTTATTTCTCAAAACTGAGGTGGATTTGTTGCTTTGTGTGATAGCCTCTGACTGTCACTTAATAGCGTGTGCTGTGCCTGAATGGCAACTATCCAGGGTCAAAACGGAAGCTGCTGCCATAGATCCTCTTTTTCCACTAGTTACATAATAGGCAATGACTTCCCGTCGCAGCCCAGCGAGCAGATAAACCCTGGTGGCATCTGCCACCGCTCCTCACTGTGGACAAGGGCACGCAGGGAGGGCATTTGAGATAGGGATAATAACAACCAAAAGCAACTGGAAAATGTATTTTTCTGTAGTTTTGCACACAAATGTTGGCCATTTTCTTTTCTACATTTGCATATTAATCCCATGACATTTTATTCACAATTTTAGCACATGGATACTCTCCCCAAAATATCAGGCCCTGCTATCTTATATAACAAGTAATAATAATTACAGATAACAATGGCTTGGTCAAATGCCAGTTGAAGCAGCAGAAAGCTTGTGAAAAGTGTCTTCTCTAGAGGTCTTCCAAACCTGCCTGGATGCCACCCTGTGCCACGTGCTCTGGGTGACCCTGCTTGAACCGGGGAGTTGGACTAGATCCCTAGGGGGGCCTTCCAACCTCAACCATTCTGTGATTGTCTTTTTTTTGTTTCAGACACAATTTTGTCTTATGAAAGTAATTTTTACTCTCCTCAGTAGTTTCTAGAGCCTCCATTTTGCAGAACTACAGGACTGGGTGTTGCCTTGTGAGATAATTTCCTTTCTGAGGCAGGACCAAGTTCACCCCCAGCATCCCTAGGTGTTTGTCCTGTCTATTCCCACCAATCTCCCTGGATGGTGACTCCACAGCATGGCTAGGAGGACTGCAAAACAAGAAATAATATTCCCATCCATTGTAACATTTATGTAATACTTTACCAGAATACTTGATATTTTGGTTCTTTCTGAAGAAGATCCAATGGGAGCCACCAGAAGGTGCACAGATTTTTGGAGCGTCTACCATGTAGCTGAATTTTTGTAGACTGTGTTTTAGGAAGCTTAACTAACCTGATTTTCAGAATATAAAACACTAGGTATGAACAATTACTTTGCAAATATTGCCCTACCTGTTGTTGTTGCTGCTGCTGCTCTTTTTATGATGGACTTGGCCCAGAATCAAGCCTGGAGACGAGGCTATTTTCCTTTTTCTGGGGCATCACCCGCTCCAAGGGCCAGCACCCCCTTGCACATTGCTGTTTCCCACTCTGCTGCTTCCAACCGCACCACCGTGAACTGAGCTCATTTCTCTCAGTGTTATGATTTCAGAACAGAAAATAGGCTTTAGACAAGTTAGTGACTCAACGGCTTTCCACAGGATAACTTAATTTAGGGACGTAATCAGAATTCCAGATCTCTGAGGTATAGAAATGTTGTAACCCACGCGGGGTAACTCTATGACTTTACATCCCTGTTAAATTCAAGGTCTGCCTGTCGTAGCGCACATGGAATAGTGGCCAGCATGAAACTCAATTTCAGAGCAAGCTTTTAGGAAAAACAATTGAAAATATTTCTGGGCAAAACTAACAAAATTGCTGACTGGAGGAGCAGCAGGAGTATAGACAAAAAACACTGTCTCAGCAAGGACTTGTCTACAGCGATAATCCTGCAATAAGAAAAACAAGTAAAGCCTTTGGGCCACTGTGGCTGGTGGGGTTTCTGTGCAGGTCCAGCCCAGCTCCTTCCTCTTCTCGCCAAGTGCATGCCACAAACTATAAATCAAGTAACATTATCTCTGGCATCTCGGCTATAAGAGTACCAGACCAAAAGATTTATATCTTGATCAGTATGAAGTAGTTACAACTTGTGTCTTTTGAGGGGGAAAAAAAATGTCATAGCTGGAATTTGATGTCAGTTTTAAAATTTCTTTCTCTTTAAATCAAAACCTGTTCATTATGGTGATTTAATTCATCCTATCTCCCGTCCTTACCACCAGCTGCTTGGAGAGGCCTACTCAGCTTTCAGCTAATAAAATAAATCTTTCTAGGAAGTTCCACCAGTGTTTAGATGCTCTCAAGGCAAAAAGACAGACTCCATTTGAAGAAATTCAACTTCAGTCATATCAGAAATACGAGTCACCTCTTCCAAACAACCAATTCTTTTTTCTCTTGCATACTGAATGCATGTCTTCCATCTCTGCAAATACATCCATAAGATTTTCAGGGACAAAATATATATTGTGCCTCTCCACAGGAGTAGCTGGGTACACTCAAAGTGACCAAGAACCCTACAGGAATGGAATTTCTGAGTGGGGATAATGTATTTAAACCTCAAAATCTGTGATGCTTATGCAGGAAACGTATACCTAAAAAAGGATCAGACAGATATAGAAAAAATGTGTCTTCCCACTTTCACTCCACATTAAGGTGCATTATTAAGGTTGAAAATGCAATTGAAAAAAATCGGATGAATCTTTTCCTTTGGGATTTTCCAGTTTCTCCATGTCCGTGTGTCCCTCCTGAGTGAACTGCGCAGGGCTGGCCTGGCGGGGCCAAGCGCCGCTTTGCGGGTCACACACCGGGAGGTCGCGCAGCACGGACGATATCGCTCCCTTGAAAACAGCAGAGAAATAAAGAGTTCTCCGTAATCACCCTTTTTATCATTGCTACGGATTTGGGAAAAGAACTTTTCAAAGGGAGGGAAAAAGAAAAGCTGAAGGCAATTAGTGCAGAAAATCTCTCCTGAATCTTTCCCCCGCCCCAAGCACTGTTTTTTTCACACATTTTTCATTAGCTGGGGCTTGACTTACTGCTTAAAAGACCTATGCTAAATTGTGGTAAACCATGGCACGGTGGTAAACCACAGCTCTGAGCACAGAAAGTTCTTGCAACCATTACTGCTTTGGCCTTGCTAATGCATTTTGCATGTTTTAGATCTAGGATGCAAGTTAGGAGAGTTTTTTTTTTCTTTTGCTAAAGTAATAAACATGTGGGGGGAAAGGATGACCTTCTCTCTGAGAATTAATGATAAAATAAACAAGCAGCCTAAACCACATGGAAAAATAACTTAGTTCCCCTTCATATGTGCTCTGCATTATAATAAAAGTCTATATGTACAAAAATGACTAGGCAGTTATGAAACAAAAGTTTCCTCCCTGCTTTACCTATATATTAATGTAACACTAAGATTGAAAATATAATCATGAAACACCAAGAGGGCAATGGAATCATATGTAATAAGCCACATGTGTTTCTAAATAAAAGATCTTGCCAAACAGGCTTGATTACATTTTATGATGGAGTTTTACCATTCTTGGACAAAGGGAATGACGTAAAAGAAATACTCCATGATTTTAGTAAAGCAAACGATGGGGTATCTTACAGAAAAGAATAATAATCAAAATGGGCCTGGAAATGAGCATTGTCACATGGATTGAAAGTTGGCTGGAGATGTACAAACAGAGCGCTAGAAAGGAATAAAACATCTTGCAAAGGATCCTCAGGAGGGACCAGAGATACCAGCTTTTGAGTCATTCTTCCTTAAAACCTGGGTCTAATGCACAGCCTCGGGAAAGGCAACCCACAGGTCGGGACAACACGCTGCCTGGACCATCTTCTCTGGCCCAGAGCCTGCTTTTTGCTGCCAGCTATCCCGAAAGTCGCCTCAGGCGCAAGCAGGGAGTGAGCACTATGGAAAGTAAATGACTAATGCAAGCAGATATTGAGAAAGATGGACAAAAAATAAACACAGTAAAACAAGGGAAAATACATTTTTTACGCCTCAGAAAATACTCCTTGCTGTAGGCAACTATGGAAGGCAAAGAAGTGATGATACCGAAAGAAAACTGTGACCTTGAAGTAAAGCAAAATTAAATTCTCAGGAGTTTCCATCCTGTTCGTCCCTGGTGCAGGGGAGCCACAATTCAGCTGCCATAGTTATTGCATGGAGCTACACTGCATTTTTTTTTTATACATTTTCTACAGCCTTGTGAGGAAAACAACTTCTACTCCAGTAATTCTCCAGCGTCACTCAGAAACAAACACTGATACCTTATTGCTTGATATGCAAATGCCCACCACAGCTGATGTAAAGCTCCAGGCTGGGACCTGCACCTTTACAAATGCCTTCTGGAGGGGACTGAGTGGCATTTCAGACAAGAAAGCTCCTGGTTCGCGTCCACTGCCAGCGATTCTCACCCGACAACAGCAACAGGTACTACTTGGATAAAACAAAAACCTGCTCTACCTCAGTCAATCTCTCTACCAGAGACTGTCAGATTTATAATGGAAGTCTTTCCAGGATGTCATTTAGTTATTAATTTAGCAGTGGGATACTATTATTCACTAACAAAAACTATTTCATTTTACTGTCATACTTAATAGTATTTAAAGCACTGAGCAAAAGAAGTAGCTTTTAGTCACTCTGATTGCTAGCCCTTTGGTGCAATCCTCTGAAACAGTAAGTCATCGTTATCCCTATTGCTGCGCACAGTGCTCACTGGTTAATGCATAGATGCCAATTATAAACCAGTCCTTATATGCTAATTATTAGTTATCCTGAAAAGGATCCTTGATTTAACGTAAGGGGCCTTTTGCATTGCTGGAGTGGTCTAAAAGGCTGTACAGCAAATGGGAAGCAGACNTTAAAGCACCGAGCAAAAGAAGTAGCTTTTAGTCATCATCCCACTCTGACTGCTAGCCCTTTGGTGCAATCCTCTGAAACAGTAAGTCATCGTTATCCCTATTGCTGCGCACAGTGCTCACTGGTTAATGCATAGATGCCAATTATAAACCAGTCCTTATATGCTAATTATTAGTTATCCTGAAAAGGATCCTTGATTTAACGTAAGGGGCCTTTTGCATTGCTGGAGTGGTCTAAAAGGCCGTACAGCAAATGGGAAGCAGACTCACTATTGGACAACAGCAAAAATGTAGTGTTTGGGGACCAATACTGCAGAGTAGTCAGGACTTTGGAATTTGCAATGTAAACTATTCACAAGATGGGATCCAGGATTTTTATTATTCTGCCAATAGAAACGTTTGAACTATAAAGAATGGGAAAGCTTTTGAAGTGAGGCTAATGGGAGAGGCATCGCTGGAGGTACAGGAACATACATCAGCCTCACTTCTGGCTCAACAGCCTTTTCAAACACAGTGTTACCTGAGAGCCTTCATTAACATTAGATTATAATCCCCTGCAAAAGAATATGATTTATGAGCATCTTGCATGTGAATACAGAAGAAGAGCTTGCCTGGAATATTTCTAATGCATTTGCATTCAGGTGGTGGAGGAGGAGAGGTAAGCGAGGCAGTGACTGATGACCTAATATGCGAAATAACATTCATTTGGCAGCTTTTTACTTTTCCTCATCGATCCAATGAGGTGACTGTGAAATTATGGCATCCAAATAACATTGCAAAGCATTAAATAAAGCACAGGGCCAGAAAAGATTTTCAAATAAGTGGATAATGTGACATCAGTGTCAGCTCAACCTTTTGAACATAGCAGAAGTGTGCTGAGGACATAAAAATATTTGTCACTATGTCACATTGCAAAGCATAAAAATCCTGCAAACTCCAGATTACACATTTATATGCATTTTAATTTGAGCTCACTGAATTGGATTTCTTGCTGCCTTGGTTACCAACGCTGGCTACGAAGCACATGACCTGGCCAAAACCCGTAATTCACTCATTTTCTTGACAGGCCTCTCAGGATCAACATTTTCCATTGACCTGTAAGTCTTCTAGCTAACGGCAAACTGCTTCTGTGCAGAATCAAGCACTGAACCTTGAATGGCAGCAGAATCGGGATGATAGCTGTGATTACTATTTCATCATCGTACTTATTAAATGCACAACCATCTTTGTGACACTAATTCTATCCTATATTTTAAAATTTTATGGCCTACTGTGCATCTCCACAGCCAACTATGCTTTGACATCTGGGGTTATATAAGTTGGAAGCGTGTAGACTTGCATTTCATTCTGAGAAGATGGTACCGGGGCATCTAATAGTGATTAACTATGCAATTCCATTTATTTTTCCTGAGGCCTGCCATTAGCATATCTCTTTAGTGAGCTCTCCAGTCTTTTAATTAAATGGATAGATCCTGATCATGTTGCATTAATGACTGTGCTGCCTCCCGTTACATTAAAATAATTTAAATTTTTTGTCTTTTTTTTCCTTCTTTTTTTCTTCTTTTTAGGTTATGTGATAAAAGCGTGTCTCCGTGAACACAAACTGCAGCGAGAGACTACAGCTGAACCCAAATAGTGCCAGTGACTGGGGGTTCAGGGGGAGCTACTGGGTGGCCTGACTACGCCCAGCTCCCTGAGGAATGACCCAGGGCATGGGTCTGGCCCCTTACCCTTCCCTACCTGACACTGAACCCAGCTGGGTTGCAGCGTGTTGCAGTGTGTGCTAATGGCATATTGCTAACTTTAATTTAAAGTGACCAGCCGTCAGAGCCCAAGCCTCAGGGTCTTCCGGAAAGAGAACGCTCACTGGCAGCTAGATCTGCTAAGCACAATATTGAAAAGCATCTGAAAGGAAAAAAAAAAAAAAAGTCAGGTTCCTTTAAGAAAAAAGCAAGGCTTTCAATGAAGTCATTTTTACATGCCTCCCATTAATTAGCTTTTTCTTCCTCACTCTGCCCTTGTAACAGTTATAATTAATGCATACACAATATTTATGTGACTATTTTTAGACTCAAGGAAGATCTGGTTGTTCGAGCGCTTGCTGCTCCCTCCTGCCAAGGTGAGTGAGCCGAGAGCTTTCCCATCTGGCTGCAGCGGGGAGCTCTGAGCAGCGCACAGGTAATCAGATCAGTGAAGCAACACAAGTTATGATGATTACTGTACACCACATATATATGTATATATCTATATATGTGCACCCATATCATTCGTGGTGCCTCCTTTTCCGTTGTCGCCGCACGTGCTGCCCTTGCAGCCACATCGCTGCGGCTCTCAGCTCCAAGCCCACTCTTCCTCCCGCAGCACCTTCCCACCCCCTTTCTTGGCTTCTGATCCCCTCTCGCATTGCTCCTGCGCTCCAGATCCTGCATATTCACCGAGATCTTCTGCTTTACTCTTCCAGAGTGCTGGAAGACTTTTTTTTTCAAAATAGTTTTTTTTTTTCCAAATTTTGGTGGTATCTTTTTTTTTTCCCCCACATTGTGATCTGTAGAAGTTTAATTTTAAACAGAATTTACAGTTAATCTGATAAATTTCTGTTTTGAAGAGCATGCCAGCTGCTACAGTAGTGAAACTTGTTTCACAAATTTGAATTCTGCAACAATTATCTCACGGTTTGGGTTTTCACCCATCTTTCTGTTCATTTAAGAGTAATAATCATTTCAGAAGAGACAGTATTTTGCTTGGTAACTAGGGCCAATATCCTCCCAATTCAGCTGAAATGCTGGATCACAGCTTTCACATTGAGAAACAAGTATGAATATCTGCTGTAATCTTATCTAAACTTACACCATCCAAATATTTTAATAACTTTATATTTTCTGGCTTCAGCACTTCTAATGACATTTAGGAAACATGCAAGTAATACACTTTTCCTTGCTAAATGGCTTTCTGCCATCATGGAGAACAATGAATATTTAAATATATATATATAAATGAAGGGCTGCCAAGGGCTTCTCATACCCCTCCAGACAATTGCACCTTTCCTCAGATAATAAAAAAGCAGGGAAACATTTGGTTTGGAAGTGAGGTGTGAAAGGAAGAGAAACATGTGCGTGGTTACATGGTCCTTCCAAACAGAATGGATCCAGCTTGGGACACGCAGTCCAGAAAGCGTGTTGAACCAAACAGAAAGAATTCAGAGGAGCACAGGATTGATTGCGTGTCCAGAAATTATGAACTAACGGGAAAAAATGAAGGATTTGGTGTTGTTTTGTCAAATCCTAATCAAAAGAAATTTCCACAAACAAGTTATCTAGGTGTCCTTTAGGAAAGACACTAGTAAAACTGATTCATAAATGAGGTGATCTGATCTCCTAATGTCCTTTCTAGATCTGTTTCTTATGATTTCCATGTTGGTTCCAGGGAAAGCTTGGATACATCCTGAACCTACTGCATTTTCTCTTGAAATGGTGTGATCCTGCAGGCAGGACTTACGAGGCGGAGGGGGCCCTGTGGGAAATGCGGAGCGATGAGGGAGGTTGGCAGCGAGCAAGGGATTTCTCTGGGCTCACGATGGATTTCCAGGAATTGAAACCATCTTTCACTGCAGCATCAGTCAGTGCAGTCAAGCTCCACTTGGAGTCTGGCAACCCTCATGGCCCACATGGGCTAGCGGGTCCACAAGCTGGAAGCTGGGAATTTCGGTCCCCATCAAACGGACCATTGAGTGTGTAGACCACTAGCTCTCACTAGAGCTTGAGACCATCAGGATAGCGCAATGCTCACTCGATGGAGTGCAGTAAAGTCTGAGCTTCCACCTTGGTTTTACACAAGCTGAAGATATGGCCCTCAGGTTGTACTGAGTTATTCAACAACATATACAAGAAAAATATAGCTATTTTTGCTTGAGGTCCCAGTCAGCAGGAGGATGTCTAGCTCATTTTTTATTCATCTGAGTCAGCTTTAAAAGCATCCCACTCTTGCAGTAGAAGATTTTGCAGCGTGTTGTGAAAGGACAACTAAAAATCTTGCCCATAATTTTTTTATGCCTGTCATTCGCAGCTTGATAGTCCCACAAGTTGTTAGAGGAAAAAAAAAAAAAAAGACTTCTCTTTGGTGAATGGAAAATAGTAAATCTAGGGAGGGATCAGAAGTGCAATACAATCCATCAGTGTGTTAAAAATACAAACTGACAAAAAATATGGTCCTCTGGGTTCTTAAACACACTCACAGCAAAAGCTGTCTCGGTTGTGAATTAGAGAGAGTGAAACCGATACCTGAAACGAATCCAGAGCAAGGATGATAATGTGGTAGTTTTTATAAATGATTGCATGTTACGCTCAAGAGGGTCCCCTATTTAAGGGAGACTCCTTCATGTTTCCTTAAGAGCCAATGTCAACAGTGTCCTGCTGTTTCCAATAAATGCAAGTTCCATTGGTCATTAAACAAAGATGCTATATTCCCAAGGTAATGCCAGTAACTTCCCATTCTAGTTACTATAGACAGTCCTGCTATGAATGTATAATTCTCACATGGCACGTACATACCAGCCTTACTCATGTTATGTAATTTATTGCTCCATGCCCCAGCCCAGTGAAATGAGAATCAGGCTGTCTACATGGCCAACACTTTGTAGAACTCCAGGGAATCTGCCAACAAAACCTGACTACAAAAAAATAAAATAAGTACAGTTTATTTATGAGCTGTATGCAAACAATAGCTTTCTCAACAGTAATTTTGGGACAGGCATCGATAACACGCCCCCATCACATTTTAGGTGATAGGATATCTTTCTTCATGTACACTCTGATGAATAGACACCAACCCCACTGCTGGGTACCACTGTGAGACCTGCGCACTGTGGGTCTTCCAGGAGTCAAGTAACGTGCTGGGTATGCGGTGAGATTTAAGGAAGTTCAAGCTCATACTCAAGAAGTGTGTCCCCTGCACATATTTGAATATTTAGTGTCCATTTCCTAAAAGCTGACCTCCCTCCTTCTAATGACACCTGCATTTTGTATTCATGATTGCATTGCAGATACTGCTCTATTTACGTGACTGCCTGTCTAGAGCACAAGTTAAATGGCTCCACGTGCAAGTGCACAGATTTACCTCACAAACGTTGCCCAAAGGGAAGAGATTAGGCCTTATCTTAAATGAAATGCTGTCCTTTCATGTCTAATACTTACCTCCCATGCAAGATGGCTTGTGGATGAATATCCAATTTCTGACTTTTAACTCTGCCTCTCAATTTGCAATTGAAAACTTGGACTCTGGGCAGCAACAGCAAGAAAGTGCTGAGAAACAAGTGGGAGCACTGGAAACAGTGCTGAGAAACCAAAAATAAATAATCTTAGTAGTACATTAATATGAACAAAGGAAATAATACATAAAAATCAAAAGTGAGGTATAAGGGGAACATGGAAAATGTGGTGGTGTTGACACCAGCCTTATGCATGTTGAGTTGTTTATGCTGGCCCTATTTCTACACAAAAATTGTGCTGGTTTAACTAGACTGATTACAAAACCAAGCTTGGCCAAAGCAGAGCAATGTTTGCATTCAGGAAACATGCGGCCCTTCAAAGGCAAAGCTCTCTTTGATGTGCTGGACTGAATTTCACACAGCATATGTAATAAGGCTGAAATGGGCATTAAGACTCGGTGGGATCGTCATAGGAGTGGGTCCTGTGCAAGGCCAGGCTGCGACAATCTTTCTACGTATTGGGGAAACCGCGCTAGCAGGGCCGTAGCACTGAAATCTAAACCTGAAACATTAGCCTAAGCATAATGCAGAGCCACAGGCTCTCCCTAGGACATTGCTGGGATGGAAATGAGTGCATGTGGTGCGGGTATCACGTGGAGCACTCGGGCTCTCCCAGCACGGGCGCTCTACGATACCCCATTTGGGCAGCACGGTTGCGAACTGGGGTCCCTGCTAAGAGATGCTTGTTACAACGTCTGGAAAGACTCCACGATCTGCAGACGCCAACTCCTCGATCAAACCAGGCCATCTTACATTCCTGGAGGAAGGAAATGCTGGTACATCTCTGTTTATTTGACAGGCTTTAACACAACTACGCAAGCAGGCTGTTTTTCAGAATTCACGGGGTCTCCGAGGCAGAGCGTCTGGCACGAGAGACCCTGTGAGCATCTGTGCATGAACATGGACAGAACAGGGCATTTCCTGGCAACGTGAACCTGCATGCAAGAGGTGTCAAAAACTGCCATGGCTTCAATCCCAGAAGGTTTGTGAGCTCCACTTACTAACTGCACACATAGCATTTAACGATTAGGTTAGTAAAATACAGTGAAAACAAGGAAACGGTGCTTGGCATCTGGCCCTTCTTCTGTGTCCACCTTGGGGATCATGGAAGATGCTCTTAGCAACGGGGTATTCACATCGCAGGGGAACCTTCTGCTGGTAAATAGCTGCTGCTTAGTCTCCTGTGCTGAATTCCAAAAAAAAACCCCCACAGAATGGCTTTTACTCAGCATTCCCAAGGGATGCAGTAATTCACACTAAGAACCAGCCAGGCAACTCCAACCTGAGGATAATGCAAAGCTGTTAGAACCATCCACCTACTTCTCTTTTTCCATCTTTTCTTTTCAGATCAGCTTTTCTCCATCCGAACAGTTCCACAGTCTCCATCCACGATATTGTTCTCTGCAAGGCCTTCTTTTCGCTGCTTATAATGCGTGAGCAGCAATAGATGCTGGGTATTAGCTTATTAGAACAGAAAGCTGGTGCTTCAGATGTCACTGTAAATATCACTGTCTCTGGAGTTTCCAGGTTTGATCTACCGTATGGCTTTAATTGCAGGAGGCATTTATGAGTTTCATACAATTAGTATGCAGGCAGGCATCTTTTGGGGCAGGCTTGGTAGAATCATATTTATTCAATGCATCTTGGTAAGTTAAGTAACACTCATTCATTTCCAGCCTAGCAAACCTCCTTGGATATCATGAAAAAAACTCCTTGGATATCATGCTTCTTCGAAGCTAGTGCTAGTGCTAGTGCTAACGTGTTTGGAAAGCTCATAAAAGCTGGAAGTAGCTACAGCCTGTGTATCTAGCATTTATTAACAATCCACTGTGGGTTTTCCTAATGTGGCAGATTTATAGGGTTGTATTTCCATCTTGCCTTGAGTAATTCTCCTGTGTCTTGTGCACAAACATGATTTTTCCTACAGCACCTATATATTTCTGTGTCCCAACCCTCCCTCTGTCCCCACAGTATTTTGTCTTCAGACAACACTGTGGCCAAGGCAACAGAAATGAAATCTTCTATTAACATACACGCTCTTTTCTGAGCTGTTTCCAGCACCGGCTCAAGTAGCATTTTAGCTGGTATTGGTGATAGATGGTGCAGTTTAAGGAAGGTTTGTGCGCTGTATAGCTCAGCTTTTCATTGTTCAGATTGATACGGGTTGGAAAGACCCAGCATGAGAGCCCTGGGCACAGAGGCCAGGGCTGCTGCGCGCTGAGGGACAAGCGGGACCGAGCTGCCTTTGCCAGTGGTAGCCCAATTCCTATTTTTCCTCTTTTTGGAAGCTCTTGGTGGGTTTGTTTATTTCCACCCCTTGAGATTGAGCAGCGGAAGGTGTGCGCCCTTCAGCTGCCAGCTCAGCTCCGGAGCTCTTGCTACAGGCAGGGTGCTCCAGGCTGCCCACGCGCTGGCCCCGCGCTGCCGCGGGGCCGTTTGTGCTGCAAACCCGGGTTTCCTCTGAGTCACTGCGCACAAAACATCCCCTCGCCTTTTCTGGCCAAGAAGGTTAACAAAAGGTATGCGACTATTACAACTAAATGAAATGTGTCTGTACATTCGCATTTGCAAGACACAGAGAAGAAAGCTTCTTCTCTGATCTTACTTACCTAGTAACCGTATTCTAATCTGTTTATCTCAGCGAGTAGGTGAAAGAGGCGGGATTCAATAAACATTGTAGGAAATGTGCCTATGTTATTAGATAAAAGAACACATCTGAGCATGTGTGAGCATTTAGGGAAGCTTATGTAACATTTCCTTTGCAAAATAAATATATACTTAAAGTCTAATTTCCAAAACATCACCAAGAATATCAGCACTGGAAGCGGTTGCCAAATTGCTAAATATATTCCAGGCTTTGAATAGACATTTTGTGCAGTTTCCTTTCCACTCTGGTAAATCTTTTCTTAGCCAATATCGCAGGAGCTTTCAGAGACCTGCAGCATCCCATGGGTAATGTGCAGTAACAGTCTGTGCCTCGACAGTTTACAGCCTTGGGTGTAGAGATAAAGAAAGCCTGGAAAAGTGTTTTTTTTTTTTTTTTCCCAACTTTCCTTAAAATAAGGTCGCACACTGCTAATTTTATACCTTTGTCCCCAAATTTGCCTCTGCAGTGCACAGGAGCAGTGCACAGGAGCCCTCATGGAGGCGCATCCCCTTGATGCTCTGCTCACAGCCAGCCCGGGGCCGCTCTGCTGCGCAGACCCAGCTCTCCCTGGCTGCGACCGTGCAGGAGCCAGGGGCATCAGGGAGATGAATCCAAGGGATGTGAGCAGAGGGACAGGCCGACACGCAAGCGGCTTGAACAAGGTCTGCACCAAAATCAGGAATCACAGCTTGCCACCTGGCTGGGGAGACAGCTGGGTCCAAGGCTCCTCACAGCAAAATCAACCCACATCACTGTTTTCGATGACTCGTGCTTTAAAAAATTCAGAAGGTCTTTGCATGCTTTTGTGATGTGCGGCCATCTGCTTGCAAATTAGCACAGGTACCGAAAATGCGTCATTTCAGGTCTTCTCCACTTCAAGTGAAAGATGGTATAAATTCAACAAGCAGGAAACGGTGGGACTCATGAAATGTTAATGCACTTAACACACATAAACCTCTGCCCTAACTATCCACTTCTCTTTCTCAAGGATATTAAGGGCAGTCTGGTGGGCTTTCTGAAATCTGGCAGGCGGGCATGTTCTCCAAGAGCCCCTTCCCAACAGCCTGCTGGTCCCACGTGTGAAGACCAGACTTTTTAGGACATGGGTAGGGAGGAAAAGTTAACAGTTGGATAATGGAAAATAGAGTATTTCTGCATGAGGAGGCAGAGGTACTCAGAGTGCATCCCAGGCTTTAATATTTCATCTTTCTTTCACTGCCACGATCCTACTGACTTGCAGAAACGAGAGTGCAAGGAAAGGGCAGGTGCCCGTAGCTGTTTCAGCAAAGTGACCGCTCAAGCGCTATCACAGGCAAATGCAGGGCCTAAATGTCCACACGACAACGACATCGAACCCAATGTCAGGAGCAGCCTCCGTTGAGCCATGGGAGCAGCACATATTTTTTCTGCATCTGGGAGGTAAACCAGACTGGGAAGTGATCCAGACAAAAGCTATTGACGCTGGATCAGTTCCCTATCCAGTTCAACACAAGGATGCAGAAACTCGTCCTGGCAGAAGGAGCAGAAATGTAGAGCTGAACGTAAGAGAGCAGGGTGTCTTTTTTCGGGTGTATCTTTTTGTTATAAGAGGTAAAATGCATGTAGAGCTGCAAACGCTGGAGACAAAAACACCTCTCATGCAGGGCAGAGAGCCAGGACAGGAAGGCTCCCGCTCGGCGATGAGGAGCGCTTCCCAGCCGCGGAGGACGCTGCATACAGCAGGGACGTAGGATAATGTATCACACCACCGCTGTATCACACCACCATCTCCAAGGTGGCTGCCAATGCCTTTTGCTCCCCGTTGGCTGGGCCACGCCGTGGCCTCGCTGCTCTCGCCATTAGCAACTTTCTCCCAGTTCCGGCGGGGTTTGTGCATCGCCCACCTACACCCGCCGGCATCGGGCCCGTCACCGCGCGCGGCGGAACTCGCGGCCCTGCCTGCCCACCGCTCCGTGCTCCCTGGGGGCTCCCGCCACCCTCTCGGCCCCGGGGGGTGCCCGGGGCAGCGACGGGACCGCCCGAGGGGCTCTGCGGGGGGGTCGCTCCCGGCCTCGCACCGGCCTCGACGCCCCCCCCATCTACGAGGCTGCCGCCAAGCGGCCCCCTCCCCCCGCCCGGC
>VWPW01007396.1:1840014-1907924 GCA_013389825.1 Crypturellus undulatus
GGCGGCTGCGGCGCGGGGCTGCATGGACGTGATGTCCCCGCAACAGGAGCACCTGGGCGCGGGCCGCTCGTCCTCCGTGAGCGGCGAGAGCGGGGCCTTCCCCGCCGCCGCCGCGCCCCCCGACAGCAAGAAGGTGAGGAGGCCGCCGCGGAGCTGCGGGGCGCGGGGAGCCGGGTGTGTTCGCTGAGCCGCCCGCGAGGGGAGCCCCGAGGGCGCTGCAGGGGTGGCAGGGTCCCCGCGGTGGCCGCCTTTGGGCAGCACGGGTGTCCCAGCGGCTGCTCGAGCGCGTCCGCCCTCCTCGGACCCGCTGCGAAACGCGCGCGGTGCCGGCACTGCTGCTGTCACAGCCGCGGTTGGCCCGGGAGCCCGTTTGCCTCTCGGTTCCGCCAGTGCCGCGGGGCTTCTGCGCCCAGCGCCTCGGTCTGTGCCCGCGCACGGTGCTGCGCGCTGCCAAGCCCCCCGGCAGCACCGGCACGGCCGGGTCACCGCGTCCTCCGCTGAACGTGCCCATCCCGGTGCCGCGGTGTAGGATCCGCGCTAGCGGGGCATGAGCTTGTGGCCGCCGCAGCGTGGGGCTCCGCGTCCCCGCGGGAAGCGCCCGCGCGTGCCGTGTCCTGGCCGCAGCCCCGGCACCTGCCGCCACGGCGGCGGCTGCGGGACGGGGCTGCCGGAGTGCGCGTTGTGCCGAGCCCCGCGCCCTGCGCCCTGCGCCCTGCTCCCGCTGCCACCGCCCGCAGGGGCTGCGCGGGACAGCGCGGTGCCCCCTGCGAGGCGGTGGCGTCTGCTGGCCGCCAGCGCGAGCCCCGTGGAGCAGGAAGCTCCCCGAGTGCTCTGCTACGCGTACGGCCGCGCATCTCCCATCGTTTCTCCGGTTTTGCTGAAGACTTCGAAGAGCCCCTCGTACCTGGTGATGTGGCCAAGCCCTCACGTCAGACACGTACCTGGAGTGAGAAGATGAAGCTGAAAGTGCCTGGCTACGAGCTCAGCTTTAGGATTCCGCGTCCTGGGGACACGCACTGATGGCAGCACCTCTGCTCCGGCTCCAGAGCACCCGCGATGCGAGGAACACAGCTCGTGTTTCACCAGGGCTCTCCAGGCAGAGGGGATATTGCTTTTTATGGACCATGGCAGCCCTGGGGACACCCTCAGCGCGGTGGCACAGGTGACAGGGGACGTGTGGATGGATTTTCTCCTGCCGAGGAGCAGCGGGAGACCCTTGCGGAAAGGTCCTTGTCTCCCTAATTTTACCTTGAGTTGGAGCTCAATGACAGTCCTGTTTTTACTACTTAGGTCCTACAGACTCTGTATAGACCTCTGTGGGTTTTTTTTTCTTTTTTACACAGTGCAAAATCCTATTTTTTTGACAATCGAGGAAGTCTTTCCTATTACAGTGAGAGATTACCCTGCCTGTAATGCTTTTGTGCAGCTCTGCGGGAGAAGATGTTGGCAAGAAATCAATGTTGGTGCTGGTGACAACGAGAACACAGCACAGCAAGTTGCAAGATATTGTCCCCAATATGTACTTAGCGCTATTTTACCTTCTTTACCACAAATCCCTTCAAATGTGGGATGAGAAGTGATGACTGAACTTTTCTATCTTTTTGCTATTCTGTGTCGTTTTCAAATTAAATTTATTTAGGTAAGCTTTGTCACATAGTTTTGTGATAGCCCAAACTCCAACTTTATCTTCCTCTCAGCTGCCAAAGCAGAGTTCCAGGATCATGCATTTGATAACATCACAGAACCAAAAGGTGGAATTTGTCATGGGCTTATATCCTGTATTTTGGGTGACTATTCCAATTATAATCATTTCTTCTCCTTTTCCTTACATCAAAAGTGGTTCTAACTGCTAACCTATCTCACAGACTAAAAGTGACATGAAAGTGCAGTGTTTTGGGGAAATTCCAGATTCCCAGCTTCACTGAGCTTACCAGAGCCACTGGGCTTGGCTGGTCGACACTGAAGGTTTATGCTGGCTTTTTAGTTTAGTAACCAACTAAACTAGGTTAGTCAGTAATCAGTGAACTGATGCATCCTGAACAAACTGTTCAGCATAGACATCTTTTATGTCTTTTATGCCAGTAACAGTGCGTCAGCAATGGTGGCTGCGGTCATCAAGTGCATTTGTGAGTTTCTGGTGTTTCACTTCTCTCTTCTTAGAGGAATTAGATTCCAATAAATGCCGAACATTTCACACAAAACTATATCTGGTTATGTAAGCCATCACCCTTAAGTTTCTCTTGCTGCCTCTTTGAAAATTTCAAGTGACTACTTATATCTTTAGTCAGACTCAGCAGTGTTTTATATTTACTCATGATGTGTGTGCAAAATTTAACCATTTACCCACAAGAAGATGCTACTGCTGTGTGTGAGATGTGTGCCCTTTTGCTTGCTAAGCAAAATAGTATTTGTAGTTTGAGACCCAGAATGTGGAAGCCCGTGAGTGCAGGAAGGCAGCAATTTTTACCTGCAGGGAAAGGAGGATTCCCAGTTCTAGAACAGGCTACTGAGTGTGCAGGATTCAGGCAAATTTACAGTATCAGAAGAGTAAAGTTAATTGTATTTAATCCTCATCTCTCTGGCTCTGCAAAGATGAGAATCAGGTGTGTATTTACCATTATACTTGATCACACCTCGATCTCATGTCCTTATGTTTTATTTTTAATGTGCAGCTTCTCCAGAGAGAGCCTGTTCCTCTCCGTGAGTCTCTGTCCTGCTACCATGGTCTTGGCTGAGGATCCAGGAGCGTCTGTGAGAATCATCCTGACTAGTGCCTGGAGCTTCAGCTGTCCAGGAACACTCCTAGCATCATTTAGTGAAGTGATGGACAATTCCTGTTGTTCCTGTCGACATATGCTGTAGCAATATTTATCTCTGATGAGAGCTGATAGAGCCTCTGTTTTAATGGTGGCATCCATATCCTTAGGGTGGAATCACCTCCCCATGCTGTGCTGACTTGTCATAACATATTGTCGTAACATGCCTCGTGATGGTGGCTTCTTTAATTAAATCCCTCCTGTCTGTCCATGAGAGAACATGAAAGTTATGCATAAAATAAGGTGTTCCCGTTCATAAGTCTCCTGAACTTGTTTTTTTTTAGTCCCTCACGGTGGCAGTAGGAAAGGCAGGAACTTAGCATGTCATGTGGGATCTGGTACCCAAGAACTATATATATCAAATCATTGCCTTGATGCTTGCAGTATCCATGTGTGGTGTTTCCCAGTGGATACTACCCGTGCTCCCTGCAAGCTGCTGCCAGGACAGCCCTGCTGCACAGAGCCAGGCAGGACTGTGTCCATACGTTGTTGTTCCTGGTTTGAGCAAGGTTGAAAGGACCGTTTGACTCCATCGAAGCCACCACAGTCAGTGTAGCTGCTCTGAGCAGTGTGGCACTGGGACCCACAGGCTTAATATCCCACATTTCCCTTCTCCACATATTTATTAACCTTCCATTTCTCCAACTTCTGATGTAAGTGGGTGAGATCTTTCTCATACATTTATATCAGGGCTTCCAAAGAATTTGTAAGCTTTGGGAGAGAGTTGGCAGGACATCTTTGACTTTCAACAGTTTCTTTTCTTTCTGCTCTGAGTTAGACTTTAGTCTCTGTCCTTGCTGTGTTCCCTTGCAGCTGTTGTTCCAAGATTATATATTTTTGCTTCCTCCTTACTGATAGCTGTTGTGCCCCTGTAATTGTTTTCTCATTGATTATCCCTCAAAAAAAATGTCTTTCTTGCTTGGGAAAGCCCTTGTAAGTGAAAATATTCTGCCAAGATGAACATAAGCATGTAACTCTGCCACCTGCTCTGGCTTTATTTCTATTACTTTGAGAGAATTGTGAACTGTAAATCGAACAAACACCAGACTGTAGCATGTAGGGGGGAAAAAAAAAAGATTTATTGCCTTTGGTTGTAAATAGCCTAGTGCTAACATGGAAATGAGTGATGCGTAATTGTCTGGCAAATTAGCTGTTAGGTGATTAGAATTGCTATGATTTTTTTTTTCAATGCTGGTAAAGCAGTTAGTTGAACTTTGCCGTGCAGATCTCTGCAAAGGTTTATGTTCTGTGCTTTGGTTCATGGCTAGCTAAATGAGAAATGTGTGTCACAGATATATGTTTTGTTGCTCAGACAACAAGAATGGAGTTTGAATGTGCAAAATCCCTCATGGTTATTAACTCAGATACTTTTATAGAGTAGGCTTTGTTAAAATCAGACTTCCTTTTATTAAAAAAAAAAGGCAGAGAGGGAGAGAGCTTAGCTGCTCCAGTGAAATCCTCGGCTCAAAGGTATTGGTATGTCTGACTGATGTCCCTGTTACCCAGTTAAATGACCCAGGCGTGTGGCTCAGCCTTGACCCACTTCTGGAGCAAGCCAGTAAATCAGGGGCCTGAAATCCTTTCGTCTTTGGGGAGGCTTTCAGCAAGGGTGTCAGCGCATTGCTGAGATGGCATTTCTGCTGCATTCACCTGTCAGTTAGGAACCAAATCCTTTTCTCTTCAGTTATTTTATATATGAATCTCTAAATTCACTACGAATTCACTATTCACGAATTCACTAAGAAGAAAGCATTCACTCAGAAGGAAATTGTTCTATATGTTATTAGGCTTTTAATTTTGTCCCTTTCCCCTCCTTTCTTCAGATAGCAAGGATAGGACTCAGCTGATTGCTTCAACTTTGTTAGTCCCCTCAGGTTCCTTTTGAAGTCAATCAAGGAAATCAGCACTTCACTGGGAAGACTCATTTCATCTTAATGTAGACAACCAGAAGAGTACAGATGAACTGTGTACTCACTGTGTCCATTTCTGTTGGCAATAAGAAGAGTACAGGTGTACAAGTCTGAACGTGGGTGAGGGCAATGCTCCTGCAGTGTCTGACCACAATAGCCTGGCTGTGCGGGCACGGTGCTCCAGGGGAAATGCTGCAGGGTCTCCCCGTTAACCTCCTGCTTCTCCTGCCTGCACCTCAGCAGTAGCTGCAGGAGGATCTCTGCTCGTTGCACAGATTTCTGCTTCTCTCCATGCTTGTGGAACACTGTAAGCACTGTACTATTTACATCTGCAATTTTAGTTATTTTTCACTACAAAAGAAATATTAAGTACGTGGATTTTTTTTTCATGTGTTCTTTATTTATCTTCTGCCATTCTCTTCTGTCTTGCCAAGCTCAGTGTAATTGATATGCACAAATCACTAGAGTGCTTTATCTTCAATTTGATTTTTTTTAAAGACATGTTGTATGTTATCTTTTTCACAGAACGGGAATTAAGATTGTAACTCAGCAATACATTTGTTTATATTGATCCCATTTAATGGCAGTATCCACTTCCCCTATTAGCCAAAATTAGTTGAATGCTGGCATTCAGAAATAGATTTTTCCTATAGCCAAAGGCTTGAAAGACACCTATGGATGTTTTACCATAATCCATCTTTCCATTTGAGTTCTGATGCATCAGTAGAGGCAGCATAATTTCAGTGATGGTTTACAGGGTTACTGTTTTCAGCGTAAAAGGCTGTCCCATTCATAAACCAACTACCATCACAGTTTACAAAGCAGCATTTAGAAGGGTACCTCTATTCAATATCTGGTATAAATTAGTTCCTTTGAAATCCACGATACTGTGTCTGTGTATGCCAGGTGAGAAATTAGCCAAATACTAAAGAGTACCATTAGTTCAGCACCTGCAATAGCAAAGCCTTATGCTGCAGATTTGTTTCTGCTAAAAAAGAAATCAAGACTACCACCACCAGAATTGCAGAAAGTATGAAAGCAAACCTGAATTTCAGGACAAGGCAGGGAAATCGCAGCTTTGAAAGGCAGGAAGTTGAAGATGACTGCAGTTACTCCTGCCTAGTACAAGATAATTGTCTTTTCATTGACACACTGTAAATATTCAGTATGGATCCTGATTTTATGATACATTTCACATGGATGTGACTCAGACACCAAGTACGATACCAAGTATTTCTCTGTGTTGGTCGTATTATTACACAAGAAAATTGAGGTTATGATGTAGGACATATATTGTCAACTACTTCTGTCCCATACTTAGATAGTTGACCATTGCACCTGCTTTTGCTCCTAAACAGTGGAATCTTTGTCCTTGGAGATAGACAGACCTAGACTGGAAAAGACCCTGAGCAGCCCTGATCTGGGCAGGGGGTTGGACCAGAGACCTCCAGAGGTCCCTTCTGACCTGAATTACTCTGTGATTCTGTCCCAGTCATTTCACTTTTCACTGAACTAGTCCTCCTCCTTATCTTAGTCCTCAAATATTGAAGTCAAGATCAGAATCTCATGTCACAGGCACTTTTCACCAATGCTAATGCAATGCATGAAGAGTTGCCATAATTGTGAGAGATTTAAAAATGCTGCATTTTCATTTATTCTTCATTGTCTTTCTTTTCAGACCTAAGCAGTCAAAAAATTTAAGATCTCTTTGAAAATATAACCGAATCTCCATTGTATTTGCAAGAGTTGAGGGGCTCTAGTTTTAACCACCCCTGAAAGACAGCTACTCAGTATTGACACTACCAGTAAATTCTCAATTGGTAGTGGATACTTTGTATAAAATTGAATAAAAAATGCCAGTTGGGTGAAATCTGCAAGCTGTCTCCTGTAGAATATTAGACTGCATTGTTACACAGGTCTCTTGGCATTTATATTTGTAGATATACTTTTTTGAGTGCTAATAGCTTCTCAGATTTGCCAATATATGAGTGGATTGCATTCGCTAGAAAAAAATAAGCAAAGTGAATATTTTATTTCATACTGAAAACTACCAAAACAGAAAGACAGCTATTTTAGTTATCAATTTGCTAAGTTATTATTTCTCTAACTTCAGTTTGGATAGAAGACAGCTAAATGGTCCAAGGTCTGGTTTATTGGTCTTCACAAGGTTATTTTTGATAGAAGAAAGAGGAAGGAGCAGATAGTTTTTAAAGGCAAATTGAAATTACACAAATTTAAGTTGTCATTGTAACATAGAAGTAACTGAGAATCTGGCAAAATAAACAAATGTACTCTACATAAATAAAGAAAGAATAAATAAAGAAGGAATAAAAACAAAGAGAAACACAATAACAAAACCCAGAGTAACAAGTGCACTGATACACACTTGTCAAAATCAAATAAAACGCGTAGTACTGTGTAGTTTCTTTTCTCAGAGTGGTACATAGTGTGCACTTGCCCAAACAGGATTTATGCCACATCCAGAATACAAAGTGGCAGAAGAACTAGTTTTTCCATAATATTCGTGTTCCCAGCATTCAATGGTTATTATTAGTGAAAAGGGGGAAAATCTTGCTCAGTGATTAGCAGAAAACAGTCACTTTGTGGCAGTCAAAGTGGCTATTAGGCTAGTGCCAAAGTCAGCTCAAGTGCTGGATACTGTTATGGCTAGGTCTAAGAAGGAGGTCAACCCCATTCCTTTGAGTAGATTCTCAAAAATATCTGCTTTAAATAACATAATGACCATTGCATTGCCCAGGTGGAGAATCTGTGGGAGACGATGTCATGCAACTTGCCAGATTTAACCTGGAGAAGTTGGAGAGGGAATTTTATCAATATGTACAAATACCTGAGGGTAGAATGTAAGGAAAATGGGACCAAGCTCTTCTCACTAGGGGTCAGTGACAGGACAAGGGGTAATGGGTACAAATTGAAACACAGGAAGTTCCATCTCCATGTGAGGAAGAACTTCTTGAGTGTGAGAGTGACAGAGCCCTGGCACAGGCTGCCCAGAGAGGTTGTGGAGTCTCCTTCTCTGGAGATCTTCCAAACCCGCCTGGATGCCACCCTGTGCCCTGTGCTCTAGGTGTCCCTGCTGCAGCAGGGGGTTGGACTAGATGCTCTCTAGAGGTCCCTTCCAACCTCAACCCTCCTGTGATTCTGCACAACAGGCTCCTGGGCTCCTCTGCCTGTGCCTGGCTGCAGGCCGCACACGTTCTGTGCTTCTGTGTCCCGTGCGCGCATATGAAAACTTCTGTCTCTAGGGAAAACTGCTGTTTGCTCAGTATTTTTATTGTAGCATTCAACTTCACTCCATGGGAATCCATCCTCCCTTGATAGCTAGTGGCATTTCCTCTCTTCCCTATGCATTTTGTTCTTTTTTTTTATTATTTATTCTTACCATATTCTCTGTCCTTGAGTGTCCTTTTTTTTTTTCATTCTCTTCCTAGTTTTCCTGCGTCCTCTGAGAAATTTTTTGTCTGTCTTTCCTATTTTGTTCCATACATGATCTGAAAGGAAAAAAAAAAAGTCAGTATTGACTACAGAGAGACAGGAGGTAACGCTCCAGTTAGCTTAATAACAGGGAAGGAAGTTGTCATTATCTTTTAAGAGTTCTAAAGATTTGGAAAAAGAATGGCCAGTTAGGCACATAAACTCAGTTGTGTAGAATCCAGACCTTAATTTAGTGTACGTGTCAGGTCTGAGACAGTATTAGGCATTTGAAATTTGAACAATCAGGTGGATATTTGACATATTTAAATTGTAGTAGATCATGAGGGATCAAAAAACGGTTGAGAAAAAGCTCTGGGTGATTATTTCATGTATGGGGTACTTCAGTCATCACTGCATGGGCAGATTAGCAACTAATTTTCTGTATCACTGGCATTCTGGCTATAGTCCTTTTTTTTGTTTGTTTGCTTTTTTTTTTCTTATATTCTCACCCCCAAGGTTTTGTTGGCAATATTGCACCCTCTTTCCCATGGTCTGAAATTGGATTCTGGGTGCAACTAGTCTGTATGCAATCAGTTTTTGTTCAGAATCTCACCTGTGATTTCATTTTGTTTCTCTTTCCAATCAGAAAATGAAGAGTTTGGCCCAAAGACGCCAGTCTGCACCATCTTTGATCTTTGTCAAAGCACTTAACAGGTCTAGATCTGTCTCAAGGTGAGTCAGTGAGTTTTGATGGTCGTATTGTCCTGCAGTTTTCCAGCCCAAGACTGGAGGTGTTTTTGCCCTGGAGATGTTTCTGAGCTGTTGTTCATATCAGGTTACCAGCCTGCTGTCCATATTGGGCAGCTATGTGGCCAAGGAGGTGCTGTTCACTTCTGGTAGCTGCAGAGCAATTAACACCCACTGAGAGATGTGATATGCCACCAGACTTGCACCCTTTGGGGTGCTTGTTATTTTTTGACTAACCATGTTGGGATGGCGACATGGACAAGACAAAAATAAGGATGAATGTTTCCCATTTTACGCCTTGTACACTCATGCAGTGCCAGATCTAACCGCTGCAGCTATTGTGGGATTGCACAATTNGATGTGATACATGCAGAGACACTGCCTCATCTCCTTGGAGGAGATTCCTGTGCTCTCCTCACACTGCTGCTCTACACTGTTGAGCTGAGTGCAACTAGACTTGCAACCAATTTGCAACCAGACTTGCACCCTTTGGGGTGCTTGTTATTTTTTGACTAACCATATTGGGATGGTGACATGGACAAGACAAAAAT
This sequence comes from Crypturellus undulatus, assembly GCA_013389825.1. Lineage (NCBI taxonomy): Eukaryota > Metazoa > Chordata > Aves > Tinamiformes > Tinamidae > Crypturellus > Crypturellus undulatus. The sequence goes on from VWPW01007396.1 coordinate 1,849,471, forward strand.
AAGGATGAATGTTTCCCATTTTACGCCTTGTACACTCATGCAGTGCCAGATCTAACCGCTGCAGCTATTGTGGGATTGCACAATTTAGTTTGAGCTAAGTTTCTGCCATGGAGCGCTGCCCAGCTCAGCACGGCAGAGTGTGCTGAGAGCTCTAGAACCAGACGCTGGCTAGGAGAGACCTAGTGGTCACCTAGGAGAGACCAGCGAGGTCATCTTGTGGGGCTGAGTATGTGAGTGTGTGCACGTGTCTAGTGTTCGACCTTTTTTTCTCTTCACCTTCTGCCAGGACCTGCTATTTCTCCTCTCTTCCTGCCCCAATGTAAAGCCTCCATAGAAGTGGCTGGATATTGCCCAGCTCCAACCCATGACCTGCAATTTGAACTACTTTGCATAGATAACTTTAATATTCTTATGCTACAGTTCATTAGACTTTAAACTTACAAAATATAAGCATTTACTAAAACCAAACCATCTGGTAGACTGTTAGTGCTTCCAATTGTGTAAAGATCTTTACTAAGAAACGTTAATGAGGGAAACTAAAGTATAGCTTGTGAAGCATATTCTTCTCCTACACTGTGTTAAGTAGTCAGTATGTGAGCTTTGGAAAGTTTTCTCTGTTTGATCTAACTAAAACCTGGTTTCATATTTGTCATCATGCAGAATTCCATTTTTTTGGAAACCTGTGGAAGTATTCTGAGAAAACATCAGAGTTGCAAAATAGGAAAGAAAAATGAGTTGAAACTATTTGCAGGTCTTTTTACTGGCTATGACATAAAAGAGGAATTGTAGAAAAGAATTCCTAAAGGCGTTTACACCTTTTTATGTAGTCTTGTGGCCTGAGCATAGGACTAAGAGCCAGGAACATGTGTTCTAGTTCTGGCTCTAGAGTTTCCTCTGTGGCCTCTCTTTGACTTTCTTTCCAGGTCTTTAAAGTAGGATGAATAGATATTTTGTGACTCCTTCATTAGAATACTGAGTTTTTTTAGAATGTCTATATTACCATATCTATTTTTCATTTACTATTATTTCTACGTTGTATTTGTAACTATGTTGATAGTTGTGATACCACCTTTTGGGCATAGATCTGACTTTCAGAACTGATATGCTAACATTAGAGACAGATGGATTATTCCTGTAGGGAACAGCAACAACTGAAGGGTGCACAGCACAAGAGAAACCGGGTCAACCCTGGTTTCCTGCAGTTTCCAGGTGTCCTACAGGCACCTATGTGTCTGTAATGTCTCCCTGTCAAGCAGTCTTAACACTTGCTATTCCTTGCAAGGAAAGTAAACTATATTCAAAGCTCATTTTTCAAGACTTTCATCATTTGCTCACTAGGCTTCAGAAATAAGTATTTTTATCCTCACTTCTGCATTTTCTTATTTTACTGCCTGCTCCATAAGTATCAGAGATTGGCCATAGCTGGAGACAGGACAGCTCTCCTCTCCACAGAGTGTAGTAATGCTCAGATGTAACTTTTCACCTAAGAATTCACTCTTCATTAGATGTAAATATGTCTTACTTGTATAGTTCATGACAAAATACCTTCCAGATTTGGCGCATGGAAGGTTTATTTTGTAAAGACTCTTTTTGATTGAGAGGACTGCAGAAAGGGTAATGTTGCCTGACTCTGCAGAAGGGCGTATTTTACTGGGCAGGGACTAACTCCGGCAATTTGAGGATTGCTTGATGCTGCATCAGTCAAATCTGTCCTCTTCTTATGGTGTGCAACAAGTGGGCCCCTCTTGTTGCCTTGAACTCAGTGTGGGGTGTCAGTCTGTGGCCTCAGTGTAGGGGTATCTGGTGCAGTTTGAGAACCCATGGGCCACAGCAGGTGATTTTGTAGGTTCGGAGTCTATGATTAAAAGGGCAACTTTGGATGATGATGAGTTTGTTATTGTTCACAGGAGCAGTAATACTCACCTATGCCAAACTTGCTTGTTCGGCTGTGCAAAATGCATTCTTCTTCATCACTAAATTGATGGATGAGTTTGAACTTCCCACTCAGTTTGCCATGTAAATGAAAATGCTTAACTCTCTTGAAGTGCTTTCTCTTACGGCTAGCTAAAGAGCAATAAACTGACTTCTTGTGGATTCCAATCATATCCAAATGTTTTATCTCAGAGCTGTTTCAGCCCTTAGTTCCCTTTCTTGTAGACCCAGCCAGCCTGTGAAATCCATTATTCTCCTCTGGCAGTGAACCTTAATACTGAACTTCCAGAACACTGACTTGTTAATGGTTGATTAATGACTTGTAGATAATAAAGCTCCTATGCAAAGTTAGCAAACATCTGTGAGGGATTTATATGAATCCTCTCACCTCAGCAGCTGGCTCACCTCAATATTTGTTGAAATTAATGAACAAGTGCAAAGTTTAAAAGGGCAGGAAATACTTAGAAGCACAAGTCAGTTTGTATTTTTATACCAGTTTATACATCAGGTGCCCTTGGATTATATACAGGGCACCTTCATAAAATGTGGAGGCAGCCATTTCAGGCAGACCTGCCTTGGGGCAATTTAATGGTATTTGTTCAAAGAAACCATGGTGACATTTGGAGATGGCTGTTTCAGCTCTCAGAGAACTGTTTCTTTTTAATGGTAATGCTACTGTAGTTGTGATGGGTAAGGATGTAGGTGAGACAAGATTTGCAGGGAGAGGTAGTATCTTTTATTTAGACAAATTGATCTAGCTGGAAAAAAGTGGACACTCTAGTGCTCTCATGCTCTTCTTCAGTCGGAAAAGAGAAACAAATCTGAAGGAGGTCTTCTGTCCTTTGAAGCATACTTTTGTTTTTTCTTTTTTCAGCTATATCGCTTGATTTAAAGAAAATCAAACCTTTCTTATGAATCATGCCGTGTCCTGTAGGTATAGAAGCAACTGGAAATGTTTAGGCCTACAGAAGAATTCTCAGATGACCATGTACTGTACAGTGGTGTTGTACAGTCCTGTAACCAGGGTGTTGCTGGTGTGTCTGTCTCACCTGAGTGTAACTGGACAGCAGAGGAATTGCTTTTGATTCACATAGGATATTATAGTGGAATTTGGGCCTTCACTTCCAACAGATGAAGGTATGCAGGCTGCTTTTTGCCTCCTATTTTTGCTTCTCTCCCTTTTTTCACTACAGTTTATCCTTCCTCACAAAGCTGGGATGGATAAGCATGTAATGACTGTTTCACATCATCAGATGTTCTTTTTGGAAGCAAAGTTATTTGAGAGATACATTGAAAAAGTAAGCTTTTGGTATTTATTTTGGCTGATATTTGATACAGAAAAAAAGGTTGAGAATTAACTCTGTTAATATGTATGAAATCAGCAAAGACCTTAGGTTAGTTTTATTTGGCTGTGGAGCTGTTGTGCAGTTAAAATTTTCCTCCTTTTTTAATTTTTTTTTCTTGGCGCCCTTTAATGAAAACTGCCCTTTTTTAATGATATACTTTAGTGCAACAAAACTATGAGCTTGAAACAGTAATTGTTAATCTCAATATAACAAGAATATAGGATTAAAGACTTGTTTCAGCTAAATTCCTTTGCTGTCTCTCAAAATAATTATCCTATGCGACAAAGCGCAAGCTACCAAGTTTTTGCTTTGTGTAGATGGGCTTCTTTCCCAGGCCAGGATCCCTACAGATCCAGTCAAATTCTGGACTTCTTTCACTAGTGGTTTCCCTTTCCCTAATGCACATCTCACCAGCTCCTTGAAAGTCATTTTTTTAGAACTTTGCACTGTTTTTACCTGCTAAACCGTATTGATGAACTTTCGTGTTCTTGAGTCTTCATGATCATTTACAAATATGCTTCTCTACATACTAAAGTTGTTAAAATATCAGTAATGATCAGTGTTGTGTGCTAATTATATTATATTTGATGTAAGATAAAAGGAATTTTTTTTTTAAACAAAGTAAGTTTAATGAAGAAATTTTTAATGAACTTTAGAAGGAAATACCTAAGAGAACAATCCCAAAGCTTGTATTATTTGGATTGTACAGTTGAAGATGTTAAGGTTAAAACAGAGGATTTCAGAAATATCTAAGGTGTTTTTTCCCTCTCCAGCAAATAGAGCGAATGTGCCAGTGGAGAGGCTGCTCTTGCTTTTCCGAACCCACAGGAGGTGATTCTGGAATGTCATCTGTAATGGGAGCAGTGCCAAATGCTAAACATCCCAGATGATAACAAAGATCGTATATGCGTGATCTAGTAATATATCCAATTTGCCTGTAGTCAAATGCAAAATGTTTCCCAAATCTTGGCCATTGAGTCTGCAAGGTTCAGTCAGAAGGTATGTGGACGATGTGAGCTGTGGGGCTGCACGACAGAAAATAGAGAGATTTTTAATAAATGTAAATTGCCAGAAGGTCTTAACTGTCCCTTTCTCACAGCGAAGATGAGTACTTGGTGTATTAGATAAATCCGTCTGTGCAGAGTAAGGGAATAACAGTTTGTTGTGAATAACCAGCCTGTCAGGCCCTGGTTTCGGCTGTAGCCACCTGTCCATTCTGCGCTGGCCCCGCGGCCGCGGGTCGTTCTGCCCGTCGGAGCGGCTCCGGTGAGGCAAGCGCGCCGGGGATGCTGCCCAGGGCTCCGTCCTGCGCCCTCCGCCCTCCCGCGTGCGCCCGGGGCCTCCAGGGCGACGTGTGTCTCGAGCGAACCGAGGCCCCGCGTGGGGGGACGCCGTGGGGTGCTGCCTCCACCACGCCAGGACCTGCCCTGTAAAATGGAGGCTCTGGGGCAGTGGGGCTGAGGGAGCAGATGCCAGCTGCCACCAGGAAGCACCTATGGGATAAATGTTGCCTCCTGAAAGGAATAGGGATAGCTAAGGTCCTGTCCTAGCAAAAGGGATAACTAAGGTCCTGTCCTAGTAATAGGGATAGCTAAGGTCCTGCCCTGGCCCGAGTGAGATATGAAACACACTGTTGTATCCTGAGCTGCATCACTGGGGACGCGCCGTGGGGATAACTCAACGCGGCCGGCCGGCAGCTTGCGCTGAGGCAAAGCTGTGGCAGGGAGGGAACTGGCATGTTCACAACTGAGGGAACATCCCTAACCCTCCTCCCATCCAAATGGCTTGGTCTCAAGTGACTAAGGCTCTTAATCTCCTCAGTTTGCCCTCGGAAGGATGCGTGTGGTGGGAGGGAGCTTGCGGAGGCAGCTCTTCTGCCTCCGGTTCTTCACAAAAAGCGTAAGGGCTGTCAATATTGTCACAGCGTTTCCCCAGGTGAAAATCAGCGCTGAGAGGTAGTCCTGTACTCCACATCTTTAATTTTAGAGTCACTTGTCAAAAAGGCTTCAAATATACACAAGAATATAAAAGAGCCATTTCATGAAAGACAGAAAAGGTTCAAAAAAACGTACGATAGGATCTCCCAATGGAAAGGTCTAACTGCTGGCAGTGCTCGCACTTTTATCTTTGCTTGTGGCATTTGGTGTTTTTTTCCATTAGTGCTCCAGCTCCTGGAGACACGTGGTTATAAAAGTCATGGTTTCATTAGAAGTTAAGTTCCCAGTCATAAAGACAGGAGGACAATCCTGTTCCCAGGGACTCAGCCAGCAACGCAAACGGAGCATCCTTCACTTCTGGACTGAATTTCTGAATTACTCTATTCAACTTCAACATTTCTGATTTTTTTTTTAATTTTCAGTTTTGTGAAAAGTTTTGTTAATTTTGACATTTTATCCTTAATCTGAATCGCTGGAAATCTCTGTCAGAATTTTCCCAAATTTATCTTTTCAGTGTATCATGAACTTGCATAAAAATAGTGGAAAATCTCAAAAAGACCAAAATATTTTGTATCAAAGTACTCTTCCTTTTAATGCAACTGCATATAATTAAAATATAATAATATTCTGCAAGCTGTAATTTTCGTAGTACTTCTAATTCATGCTTGATTTAAGTTAATTGTGACACTGGAGTATTGTTTCCTTAAACTGTGCGCTTGAACACAAAAGTTATTTTTATGTAATAATAGCTGGGGATAAAATTTTATTAACTGTTAACAAGGAACAAAGTGAACTTTTTGAGGCCTCAAATGGCCTTTTAACTCAGAGACTGGAATTCCTGTCCTCCTGCTGAGGTTTTCTGTTTTGTTTAGCGTGTAAGCATGTGCCTGTATGTGTGCATATGTTTGTTTTTGATAAAACACATCAGTTCTTCATTTATTACCTACAAACTGGCTTATGGCGATGTTTGTACATCTGGAGATTGAAATGAGCTGGGGCTCTCAGAGATGTGCTACCCTTTTTAATAAAATAAAGGGACTAGAGGTAAAAAGGAAAGGCTTGAAAACAGGGTTTTCAAGTTTAAATGAGGGATTCATTTTACAATAAATAACCAATTGTTTAATACTAGCCGATTCCCCTTTGGATCTAAAGCAGCGTGGGGCGCTTCTCATTGGGATGAGTTCGGAGCTCCGGTTGTCCAGATGCCTCGTTGTCCCAATGCGCTTTTGGATTAAGCCCTTTGGGGGACTTTCTGGATTAGCCTTGAGTCTTGGCAACATGCAGCTTCTGTCCAGCCATTGCATACCCCTGATTTTAGACAATAAAATCTCTGCCAAATGACAGACTGGCCGAGTGGCTTGGGCAGCCCCGAGGAAATGGCAGACCCAGCGCGGTCAGAGTTCCTAGTGGTCGTTTATGTTGTGTAAACAAGCAGAAAGCCTCTAATGACGTGCAGGCTGATGTGCAGCCTCTGGTGCTCTCATCCTTGACAAGAGCCAGGATTAAACAGGCACTGCACTGCCGGGACTGATAGGGCATTGCTTCCTGCGGGCACACAGACTGCTGGGGAGGAGCCTGAGTCACACCACAGGTATAACAGCCTGTCTTTGTACATCTGTTGTGCTCAGGGCTTAAGTGTTTGAGTACCAGGGGCTAGATCCGATAGAGGGTAATCAAGCCCAAGAGCAAGGCATAGGAAGAATTTAGGTACTTGAATCTAAAGCCTGTGACTCAAAACGCATCATCGCAGTGGCTGCAAGACCTCCCAGTTCTCTCTGTTCCTTAGGCATTTTCCTACTGACAAGAGAGCTCCCCAAATACTTGACGTTTTGCTTTTGCACACTGCAGTACAGCATTTTCTTGACTCCACAGAAAACTGATCTGTATCAGAAAACCAAGTCCCAGAGAAGCTCAATCCATTACTCCTCAGACGCTATTTAGCTTGTCCTGCCAAGGCAAGAGTCTCACAAAAGCAGTCGCCAGTGTGGCTGTCTTTTAAACCACTAGCTGAGTCCACTTTTATGGAGTGTTTTTTAGTAATTGTTCAGGGCAGTGGTTTCCAAATAGGCAAAAGCAGAGCTGAGGTAGGAAAAACAGCTCAATGGGTATTCTGACTGCGAGAGCCCTGGTCAGCCTTGCAACCAAGGACTGGGCCATCCAGTAAGCTTCGTGTAAGCTATGCTAGGTCATTTCTAGCCTGCCCGTGAAGGGCTCTGCAGACCACTAATGCTCTTTGAGATACTGCTGGCCTAGAAGTTAGTGTGCCTTTGATGGAAACGGGTCACCCAGATTCTCTTCTCTGCCTCCTCAGACAACTAATCTTCCATATCCCAGAAAAGCGTTGCAACTAATAAAGCAGAGGATATCTGGAGTGGAGACTTTCTTCTCTCTCCCACCGTAGAAGCTGGGCCATGGTGCAGAAAGGCGTGCACTATTCCTGGAGGAACAGGTTTTATTCACAGGAGGGAGCTTGGCTCTATAGCTGAATGGTAATGATATTTACCCAGCAGAGAAAATCCTGCCTGGATAATTCAGGATTATTTTTGCATGTCACCTGCTGATGCACCCAAGCCCTGTCACCTAGCTCCAAGTGCCTGTATGCACTAAGATGAGCATGTTGGTTTAGATCCCCGTGTCCTCTGTATGGGACCTGTGTATTGAACACAGATGGTATTCGGTGGTCTGGGTATCTAAGCACATCCTAAGGGCATCCTGGGTCTCCATGGATTATTCATAATTCAGGATTATTCATGAAATGCAGAAATGCTTTTTCTGCATCCCGAGTTGAAGATCCTCCTCTGAATGAGCACTCAGGCTGAGATGTTTCACCCACTTTATGTCCCTCACTTGTAGTAAAGTTATGTGCAAGACAGGGATTTTGGAGAACACCCGCTTTGACAGTGCTCATCCGCTGATGAAACATGGTCCATCGCTGAGCCCCTCTGATCACGAGCAGCCTTAATACATTCCCCTCAGTTTTGGTGTCCAAGAGCAGGACAGGTTTCCCAGTGGGTGGTGTGCCAAGCCAAGTTTTCCCAAGTCTCTAATCAGATACAGACGTAGCTCTTCTTGCAAACCAAAGGGTCCAATAAAGGTAGAAGAAAGATGTCATTGGATAGAAGGCTCTTGTGCTTCCCCCTCTCCAGGCATCTTTGTGCCCCTCTCCAGGCTCCCGCTCAGCATCCACTACATCCACTCCTCTGTGTGATTACTCTTAGCTGTGGGGATGCAGGGAACCCTGTAGCCTTCCCTGGATCAGGCCACAGGGGGAACAGTAACCTTTGCGTAGCTTGTCCAAGGTGCTCTGCACAGGTATTTGTTGGATATGCAGGCAGTTAGTTTAAGGGAGTGAACAGGTTCCTACAGCTGGAACTAATTTGTCTGCCGGTTGCTCGTGAGGAATCTGGGTCATTACCTATGCAATAGTGGGCCACAGTGGGCATATCAAGTAATCTCTTCACTGTAATAGGATAATTCCTGCGCTGTAGTGCTAGTACCAAGATAAAGTCCTTGAAGCAAGTGAAAGACAAATCTGTTCCTGTGTAGCTGGGGACAGGTGCAGTGAAGTGACAATCCTACCTTCCACGGGAAGATTCAGAGTCCGTGTTGGTTGTTCCCAGTATGGAAATGGGCAGTAAGGGCTAAAGGCAATGTCTTCCCCAGTCAGATTTTTTAAGTAAGTCTTTCACTCCTTTGAGTGCATTTGTTTTCCTTAAAAGTTAATGCTGCTTAAGTACAAGCTATACGCATGTGGCATGTTTGGAGGAGAACAGCCTTGCTGAATCATTCCTTGAAGAATGGGAAAATCAGAGGTGAAAGGGGCAGGAATGTTGAGCAAGGTGACCTTGAGAAACCATGAGCAGCCCACCTGGTACTACCTCATCATATGAGGTGACTGGCAAGCAATTAACTCATGAGCAGTCACCTAGAAACTGCTCTTTTCCCCTGCTAAAAGGTTTCAGGTACGCAAGTGCCTTATTTTTGCCTTTCTACATGTGTAGCATGTAGACCCTAGAGTAAGCAGATATTTAGGCATGAGCTCCCTAACAGCCATAAACAACAGGCCAGGAGGGCTTTCTGAAGACTCCCACACCAAGCATTTCATCTTAGGTGCACCTTAGTTTGAAAAGACCTGTTGCTACAGAGATCTTGCAGCATGTGCTGGCTATTTCTGTTAACCCAGAATTACCTTTCTGTCTTAAAAGTGAGTTTGAAACTCATTTTTGCAGGAAGGGCTAATTCCGTCCCTGAGTTAACTCAAGATCAGTTGAGTTGACCTTAGCCTTTCAGTGTCCCAAATGTGACTGCTGTGTCACAAAAAAAAGGAAAGATAAGATAAAAGCTTGATCCTTCCAGTCCACTAAAATAATTGTGCAGGTGTGGGTGACACTGCGATGCCAGTGTGCTCCTCCTTGTTCCACTGGGACTTAGCAGGAAAGAGGCAATATGGAACTGGCAAAGGTGGCTTCTGCCTCTGGACTCTTGTAGATCACAAGAAGCTCCAAAATCCCATAAAACCCTGATGCAGAACAGCACTACTAAGTGATGATGCAGTGGAGAGTTGAGATCTGGCCCTTTCTTTTGCCTTTTTTCATCCTTCCCCTCCTTCTCCTCAAAGGTCGCTTCTTTTGTGCCAAGGAAGGAGAAGGAACAAAGAAATCTCTGTCTAGGTAAGTAGTGCCTGGACTGGTGCACCTGCAATGGCAGTGAGCTCAAAGTGGTGCTGTGTTGCTCAGTAAAAGTGAATGGGAACTGCCGTGAGGAACAGAGGATCGATTCTTCCAAAGTCCAGGAAAGACTTTATGGACTTCTGCAAGAATATGACTTCTGAATATGCCCTCTCCTAAACTTTTCCCCCCATTAAAACCTCTTGGAGTTGCGATCACTAATAAAGCTGTATTGCAGGACTGGAGAACACCCACACTGAAAGTGTATTTCAAGGTTTAAAGAACTTGTGCTAAATTCTTTTCTGGTGGAAATAGGCAGAGTACATCTGAAATGTGTGATGCTAATTTATACCAAAAGAGAATTTTGCCCTTGTGCTAAATTTTCAGAGTAAACACCTTGCAGCTGTTTGTTAAAGCAAAACAAAAAAGCTTGGAAGGAAACCAAACCACAAGCATGTTTGCTGTCTCCAGCCACCACACTGTTGTACATATTTGCTCTACATAGAGTGTTGTCCTTTTGGCTATGCAGAAATGTAGAAATTACTTAAGTGCATTTTGTTTTCAGTCAGGCTGCCAAGCTTCCACACTGAAATGTGTGGAATTGTTTTTTTTTTTAATATCTATTTATTTATTTTTATTTTTTGCAACTAATGCATATTACCCTAAAGGCTATTTTTTTGAAAGTCTTAATTATTTATTTATTTTTAGAAGGCTACAAAAATAAATTCCTGTATACCTTGACACACCTTAAACATTGGTTGACCTTACACTTCAGCGTTGGTTAACCAACACCTTAAACATGTTGATTCATCGTAATCATTTTATTTACTTTTAATAAGATTTTGACATGCTGCAAAGATCAATTCAAATACAAAACTAGTTTTAGGATCATACAATTATTTAAGCTGAAATATTTTCTCAGTATATTTTGAATTAGAATGTATATGCTACTACTGGTAATAAATAGCTGCAATAGGGTGGAACCTGACCCGCTCCAGTGAGTTTTAGAAGCAGAGAGTGATTTTAGTGATAGCCCTGATTGCTCCCCTAAAATTTAGATTTATCTGTCTGAGTAAACCTTGCTCCCCCATGCCGTTAATACTCATCTGCCTTCCTCTGCCCAGGGTTGTGCTTGCCTTGCCTGTCCTGCAGGGATAATACGCATTTTGATCCAAGCTCTCCGTGATCCTGCTGAGACTTGTTCTATCAGTTGCAGTGTTTTCTCGTGCACCTTGCTCGAGTCCAGCTGCTTGCACGGATCGAGTGAGGACAGTCCCGTGCTAGAGGCTGGCAAGAGGGACTGGGCTGTGCTTGGGGCAGAGGGCTTCCTGTGAGAGCCTGAGGGAAAGCACCTCCTCCACGAGGTGACTGGCTCTTACTTGTGCAGGTACATTAGGAAAAAAGAAATTACAACCAGTGAAACACACTTATGCAGTAGCAGTAGGCATTTTAGCAGCCAGAAAAAGAAACTAATGCTGCTTAAATTACAGAGCAGGCCTCTGTTTCATTGTACAAAAGCTAATGCCCAGGGTGATGATGACTTAGGAAACTTTAATGGAGTGGCGCACAAAATAGACTTGCTATTTTTGGAATGCTGTGCTGTTTTCATAAAGTGCTGCTTCGACTGTGTAAGCTTTACCATAGGTAGCTGAAAGCAAACATGCCCAGTGTCTGCGGATAGAAGCTCCCTTAGCCGTAGCTGGGATCAAGCTGACTCTCCATACAATTAAAAGAGTTTTATTTTCATCTATGTTTTGCTGCCTTCCATAAATAATCCCTTTCAGCATATGAACATTTGGTCAACCCTTCTGTTACCTAGCATGTTCCTGGAAAACACTACCTCAAACCGAATCCCTTTTTGTGCTTAGTTTCCCCCTCCAGGCATAATTATTACTTATTATAATAAAGTGATGCATAAGCTTAGATGAAATATGTGTTCCAAATCATGAAAAAACAAAGTGGGAAAAAGCATGAAAGATAAGGAGCATGTGGCTGACTCGCTGAGTGCTGCTGGGCTTGGCTCAGAGGCAGCGACAGCAGTGAGCACTTAGCACCCTTAAAAATACAGATGATCATCTGTTTTTTTTTTGTTGTTTTTTTTTTTTTAAAACCCAACTGTCTAAACAAGACTCTGAGCCTGCCGATGGCTCCGTGCGGATGAGCCTCACGCGGGGCGAGAGCAGCTCAGCCCTGAAGCTGGGGGTTGGCGTGGCCGTGCCAAGTGCCTAGTGGGGACGGGGCCAGCCTGGCAGAGTGGCTAAGGGGAACAGGCCTCGCTGCCTGCATCTGCGTTTTCAGCATCTTACTCCAGCTGTAAATGGCGTGTGGATCTGTGCCAAGCTAGAAGCCATGTCATACGGATTTCTCTAGCTAGATATCATTAACATGCAAAACCTTGCAATATTTCCAATTTTCTGGCCCTTGTCACCTAATTTGTTTCTTCAGCTGGTTTGAACAAATGAGAAAGTACCTAAGCTGGGCTTTGATTAACCCAGCACAGTTCTGTAAAGACCTAGTTTCTTGCTGATAAGTTTCAGGAATACATCTGCTGTGTGTCAAGCAATTATACCTTCCCCCAGGCTTTCTAATAGGGGAATGAGGTTTTTCAAGACAGGTGCTTTAGTGAGCTAATGAGCTATGAGAAACCAAAGTCATCAGGAGCATGAGCAGGACCATTTCCGTGGGCTCGTGTTACAAGAAATGCTCTTCTTCCGTTTAACTTCCTGCTTTTCCTCACACCTATAAAACACTGATCTGTTATCGTGATACTGTCAGGTTGGTCAGAAGTGCAAGACATGTCCAAACATGATAAAATTAGGTAAGCGTTGAGGAGCTGACATGTTAGCACTGCAACTGAGTGCAGAATAAGCTACCAAACAGGGTGGCTTAGTAGTCCCTGCTGTGTCACTGTGTCATTCTTTCCCCACTAACCTCAGTGGAGGCAGGACTGCAGTCCAAACTGGAGGGCTTTTCTTTTGGTTGACTAAAGAATTGTTCTCAATACCTTAATAAATTAGGTAACCTGGATGCAAAATGCTCTGTAAGCGCCTGATATGGGTTATATGTCTATGCATTAAAAGATGTCCAGTAGTGAGTGAGCCATCTTGTCTTTTAAGCCCCAGTGAATGGTGCCTGCCACATTAGCAAAAATCTGATGCAAGTTTTCATTAAACTGACATTGAAATTGTTTCTCATATGAACTTTTATGAGCTCAGGAGTCTGAAAAAAAAGAGAGACATAGAAGCACGTGCAAATATTGTTACCTGGTTTCCAGGAAGGGTAAAAGATTTCCAAGGCTCAGCTGACAAAATGACAAGAGCTTGGAGATGCACTTGGGGGTATCTCTGCTGTCACAAATTGGATGTCATCCCTGACAGATGTGCCCATTTTGGCAAAAAAATCACAAGGTAGGCTGTGCCACAGACATTTCTTACTGGGCAGATGGCTGCTGTTTTCAGGAGCCTTGAAAGGGTGCGAATAGCTTCTGCTTCTGGCAGGGGACTGCGCCTACCCCGTGCGGTGGCTCACTGACACTGAAGTAAATCTGCTGAACAGTGACACTCTCCTGAAATGAGAGACCCTGAAGTTCGAAGTTGGTTTTATTTTCCTAATGATAAGAAGTTAGTGATTCCTCAGAGTCAACCTAAACTGGCCTTTGAGATCTTCAACAAACCTGTGGTCTCTCAACATCACTAGGACAGGGGCCACGCGCTCTGCTTGGTGGTCCCTGCGGCCACCCCATGGCTCCTGTGTGTCCTAAGCTGTCTTGTCCACATGTGTAGGCACAAAGTGGGAAGAAAACACTGGGTATTTGCATGGGCTTTGGCACTGGCACAATTACATGATATTTTTGCTTGAGGTTCCTATGTGTGAAATGAGTTTAGTTTAAGCTGCTCACTGTGGTACTGGTTTGGAAAGGTATTATATATGGTTCCCGTGTGGCTGGGCTGACTCAGGCCTTAGCCTTTCAAATAGCGGCTGTTTTACTGCACTCCTAATTAAATGGTGCTCTTCTCACCTCCCTCTTTGCGAAGGGCTTCAGCAAGTAAAGAGCAAGTGTTTTATTTCAATAAATCCTGGGCATGTGGAGAATGTTGGTGCCTGCATCATTAGAGAAAACTGACTTTGGTGGATGCAGAGGACAGCAGCAGCAGAGGGAAGTGCCCGCGGAAAGCAATAACCAAAACAACCTAATGAGCTTTAGGATGGAGCATGAGAGGGATGTTATTTAGCTGGGATACTTGCAATAGCTCATGTCAGCCTAGGTGCCTCGGAACAGATTGTTCCCCTGAGGCATCTTATAGTTTAATCTAAGTTATAGATAGGCTTAAATCCTCATCCACTGAAACCCATACAAAGCTTCCCATTGGCCTAAATGACACTTGGATCATGGACTCAGTAACAAATTAACATCAACTGTTAGACCCTGTTTTGAAGAGTCTTTAATTTGTTTTGTTTCTTTGGTTGTTTCCACTACAAGTAGGCATTAAAGCCAACATCTCCATTGCAGTGAGGATTAAATAAACACCTTGGGCATCACACCACTAAGATATCTACTTTACTCTAAAACTCTAAGCAGACTCTGCAGGGGGAAGAATATGTATTATTTGTACTTTGGTGGTGTCTAGTAAATACAGCATTGATGAAGTGAGTACTGATATGTTTGCTTTCATGCTGAATGCATTGGGAATATATTTTTCAATGTTTGGCTGATTGCTTTCAGCTTCACATGCTACACCTACAAAACTGAAGAGTTCTTTTAAATCACTCTGTACAGATGTCTACTTTGAGAATTTGAGAAATAATAGAGGTAAAATCTAGGTTGTGGAAATGCCAGAAGAAAAGCTCAAATTATCTTTCTCAACTAGTGCAGTGTTTTCAACCTGTGCCTGAAAAAATAGTTCTGTGTATGCCTCCAAATTACAGAATTAACTTCTTGTTTAAACCATGCATGGAAACTTCAGGCTCAAAAATAGTATTTTCAGGAAGAAATATGCACTTGAGAATAGAGAATTCCACTGGCAGGGCTATCTCAGTCTTAGTATTAATGTTGCTTCTACACAGAATGGAACATGGCTCACTGCAGGATATCCGTCCTTCAGATTACAGTTCACAGTTCCTTTTTCTCAAGAAACAAGAATGAAGGCTTTTTCTTTTTTCTGCCAAGGTGGAAAGGTGACTGTTATTTTGTAGCTTTTATTTATATCTTA
Organism: Crypturellus undulatus; assembly: GCA_013389825.1. Taxonomy (NCBI): domain Eukaryota; kingdom Metazoa; phylum Chordata; class Aves; order Tinamiformes; family Tinamidae; genus Crypturellus; species Crypturellus undulatus. The sequence goes on from VWPW01007396.1 coordinate 1,864,563, forward strand.
ATCATAGAATGACTTTTAGGAGAACACAGAAAAGATAGAGAAATTCTTAGAGAACTGAGAATTTTTTTAGGATATCAAAAATTGGCCTAAGTACTGATTTTTGCCTAACTCTATTAAAAGAAATTTTCAAAGAGTATTTTGGTCCTTAACACATTTCCAAGTAAATCCCATTTAATAGCCCAAAAAATTGGTGAGCCATTAATAACTGAAATGCAAAATTACCTCTGTCATATAAGTCCCCAGGCCTGAGGATATAGCTGACCTGCATTTTCTTCAGTTTAACAAAACTTCAATTTCATTTAAGTCTTGTAACAATAGAACATTAATTATGAGGATCAAAACAGACCAGATTTTAAACTGTTGTTGAATTTTCTCCCCTGGTCCTTAGTCATGGGACTTTAGCAGGTTCTGGTTGAATTAATAATTTTGATTTTTTTAGCTTTGTTTCAAAGGAAGAAAAGAGTGTCACATCTTTCTTGATAAAAGTGATCAGGTAAACTCTATTAAAGCACGTGGAAGTGCTTATTAGAGATCAGAAGACAGAGATGTAGAGGGCTGCGGATCAAAAGGCAGACTTCATTCAAATAACTGATTTATGTTGTTACCTCTTCTTATTCTAAAGCAAACCTCATTTTGCTTGACTTCTGCTGGCATTAATAAACCTGCTGAATCTTCCTTTGCTTACCTGAATGAGACTGATTTTGCTTAGTTTTATTTGTGAAGTTCCTAGACTGACAAATCAGGATGTAGAAAATGTGCCAACAAGACTGATCAAACTAAGTTTGAGATATATGGGCATGAATTCACAGGGACATCACTAGGGACAGGCCCTGCAGTATGCTTTTATAAAAGTTTCCACTGATTAGGTGATAGCAGCAAAATGTGAAAGATTTTGTACTAAACATTTCTGATGCAGGGTTTGAATAGAAGTAGCTATTTCCTCCACTTAACCTTGAGTAAAGGCCATGCATGAGTTTCACTTTGATAGACTGGGCATCATTCCTGAAATGTTCTGTGTCGAGTGCTGGTAGGGAGCTTATGAAACTGAGTTCCCAGGAGCAATCAGCCCTTGATGGACTGGTGAACTGGTGAGCCAGTTATGCAAAAATGGAGGGGTAGGAGAGTGCTTGCTGCTTGCCTCTACTCATGTTGCTGGCCACGGAGCATATTCACCCTCTTGCTTTGGACCCAAACTCCTCTTTCAGCTTTCCACATTCCTGGGCACTCCTGATCAAATAACTTTGAATTATTCATTCTGAAAGCCATTCCTCCTCCTTTCTCTCTTGACTGAAGAAGTAGGTAATTATAGACAAGAGTGAAACTTCCCATTAAGTTGAGGAACTCTTTCAAAAATTCAGCCTTCCAGGCCAAAAAGAGGACCTCTGCAAGAGGTGGAGATCCCCAGGGCTCCTTACAGACCAGTGAAAGTGTGTCTTGTTAATTGGCCTACAGGACAATCTCAGAGCTTATCCTTTCTCTGCCAGCTGTCAGGATTTCCTAAATTAGCTGAGTAATCCAGCCACAGGCATCAAGGGGCTGTACAAGGAGAGGAGGGTGGAAAATCAACTGTTTCTAAGTTAGATACAGAAAGGTTCATAACCTTCACTGAAGATTTTGTCTGCTGTCTTGATTTCTTCAACATCTCTCCTGTCTGTTTTGTGACTCTTATTTTATAGGTACATATCCTCTCCATGCGAAGTCATTGGAAGTTTTTCACCCCTTTCAATGGAAATAGGAATGAACTATCATCTCACAACTGTTCATTCAGTCTTTCTTTGCCCAGTTTGCTTCATTGGTAGAGAAACATTAAATCACATAGCACAAGGTGATTATCTTGACAAGAGATGCTTGGGCAGGAGTCAGTGGGGGCCTAAGGAGGGAGCTCTCTGAGAATCGAGCCCTTTTTGCCTTGTTTTCTCTGACATGACCACGGGACCGGGCCTGAGCCCAACTAGACCATATAAATAGCCATCACCTTCTGAGGAATTTGGTAAGGCTGCAAAAATGGATTTTCCAGCCTAGTTGGTCACATGAAAATGAGTAGAGAGGGAAGATGCAGCCAAATTTTATCTTTGTTTTTCTTTTTATAAAAAAAAACACCTAAATAAATACATTTTGAGGAAAAAAAGAAAAGAACTGAATACAACATCCATTCAACCTAAAGTATGTTTTTCATTTGGGGTCACACTTAGGGAAAATAAATAAAGGGAGAGTTCCCTACACATAATCACTGGAAAAGGTAGTGGTATGTGCTGGTTTTAGTTCAGGAGCTCAGTAGTCAGCGTACACCCAAGCTATAGGGGACCAGGTCCAGGTCTCCCATCTGTCTGGGAGACCCCATACCTCTGGCTTTCCAAAGGGAGAGCCTGCCCCTTGGGAGGAGTGTGCTCCCCTCAGACCATCCCAGGAGTTCAGTTCTGCTGATAGATATAGGTCAACAGACCGACCCTATAGATAGGATCAGAAATAAGGATTTTCTGTCTCAGTGAGTGAGCTGACCATCATGCCAGCAAAAATCTGTCATTTCTGTTTCAGTAATGATTTAACTTTTATATTGTGTGAACCAGTTGGATAAGGAGGGACTGAGGGAACCCTGTCGTTAGTGTCTGTAACCCTACCTCCTGCTGGCTGCAGTCTACTTGGTACCTCCTTAGAAAGATCAGCATCTTCCAGGAGAGCCTGAAAGGGTCTGTTAACCTAAGTCTGTAGTTAAGAGTGTTGACGAGCTGTCTTCAGAGTCTTCAAGGCTTAAAATACTAGCTTGGCAGGACATTTAAAGTAGTATCTCATACTAGGGCTGTGATGAGGGCAAGGAGGAAATAATTAAGGCATGTCTAATGAAATAATGTTAGACAGAAGCTGTCAAATTTTTGTACTTTAGTCCGTATGTCAGGACTGGCCACATTTCTTCATCTCATGAGTTATGGGCCAAAACCTTCTTCAATGTAATGCACCAGCATTGACCCCAGCACGTGTGCTCACTCTCTGCCTCCTATAGCCCCAGAGAGCCACACAGGAGTATATACGAGTAGAGCCCTGCTCGAGGCACCCAGCACGGCCATCCATGGGGCTGACTTCAGTGCTTGGGAGATGCGTGCCTCGAGCGAGAGGCACTTTTTCTGTGCAGCCTTTTCCTGTGTTGCTTCTAGCACATGGTCCGTCTCTAGCAAAGCTCAGTTGCACTTAAGTTTGCCTTTGGTTCTGAATAAATTTTTAAAAGTGCTCTTAATCCCAAGAACGTGTCTCTTTCTGACAAGGGGGGAGCATACAAATATCTCTTCATCTGACTTTATGGAGAGCCTACAAAAGGTGCAGTATTTTCTCTAAAAAAATGAAGACAAATTCTGTGTGCCTCGACTGTAACAGATTCAGTGAAGAAAGTCCTTAAAAGATCTTGAGTTGAGATTAAGCAGTTGGATTATACTCATTGTCCCTCTGTTCTTTTACTAAAATGTAGCCAAATAAATTGCCTTTTGCACTGAGTGTGGGAAGACGCTGCCTGGTTCTCACTCACTGGCACTCACTGCTTTCTTTTCTCTCGTTTTGCAGGGAAGGCTGTTTCTCCCCCATCAGCCCAGAGGCTTGTCCCCTTGTGCAGTCCTTCATGTGCCACAACCGAATGTTTATCCTCGATGGCCACGTGCAGCTGAAGACAGGCCTGCAGACCCAGGAACGACACCTTTTCCTTTTCACCGACCTTTTGGTTGTTGCCAAGTCCAAGTGAGTATGGCGTTCCAGGCAATACTTCCATAGAGCAGCCCTTCTCAGCAGAGTATAATACAAACTTTCATAATCCTTTTGTTTTTTTTCAGATTCTTTTTTCCTAAAATTACAGCAAAGCTTTTTATTTGGCCAATGAAAGATGGATGCTTTTGAAAACCCCATAGCCCAGAAGTCCAGGATGAAACATACGAGAACAGTAGCTGATTTTTTTAATATTTCCTAGATGGGAATCCAAGTATCATAAAAGACTCATCAGCATTGAACAGTCCCCTTTCTGCTGCCTTGAGCTGGCTGTTCTGGTTATCCAGATCATTGTCAGTCCTTGCAGTGAATGCACCATGGGTGGCTGTGTCACACAGAGGCTACAGGCTCTACCACTTGTCTGCTTTGATGCACTCCAATGGAGAGGAGCTGTATATATAGAAAGGGAGATGACAAGCAGTGCCGCAGACTGTTTCTGTGAGCTGTACAGGGGGAGCAGGGCAAGGGGAAGGGAAGCAGTGCGGAGCAGTCTGGGTAGTGCCCTGGGTAATCAGGCTTGCTGCTGAGCTCTGATTATTCACTCTACCATTCACAATTAAATCAGATTTACAAGCTGTGTCTAGCATGCCAGCTCCATATAGCATTTTTGGTTTAAGGCAATTTTAGAGGGTGCTTTCACTTACTGTTATGGGTTAAGGGGAAATAATAATAAAAAACCCTGATGTGGCTTCATTCTCTGTTAGGCACAATGTTCATGGTGTCACAGGGTGTGCGATCCGATGTGAATCTTGGGCTTTTGCAATGTGTCTTCTTGCTTAAGCAGCTGTCTCAGAGGCTGCTGGGAAAAGCCAGTATAAATCCATGTTTTCTGTAGAAATCTGAGCTGTGTCCATTTGGATCACACACAGCAAACATCCAGCCCCTCACCCCCATCCTCCTGGCAGAGCTCTCTCGCTTTATGTGCTGTGGCAACACTGAGGATATTTTACCCAAAAACATGTTCTACTACTGGTGAGGTGGCAGACAGAAGGATCTTTATGTTTGGTTAAATCCTGCTATTTTACCAGCAATAATAGTATTGTTACTGCTTTTATGTTTGTGTCTGGCTTTAGGTGGGACTTACCTAATTTAAGCTTTCAAACGTTAGATATTTGCATCTGATTAGCTTTCTAGGCTCCCTTTATAGTCACTGAGAGGCAAACTAGGATCTTGCTGTAGGCAACTCACCTTGACCTAGAAAGGTGCCAAGGGAGGATGAGGAGATCCATGCTCTGGAGAGGTCTCTTACTCTGTCCACTGACTAAAAGCGGGGCATAGCCTGGCTAGCCTGGGCATAAACTCCTGAATTTTAGAAGAGTAAAGGCAGGTGAGAGGAATGGAGCCCTGGTCAGCACACTGAGCAGAAGCAATGTTAGAGCCCCTGGGTGAGCTGTGCATCACTGCATGTTTGATTGGGACCCAGAGGGACTATTTGCATAGGAAAGCACCACTCAAATCTGCAAAATCTTGTTCCCAGGGGGTAATAATGTGGGGGAGAGTCTGCAATTTCTGAAGAAGGCAGAACAGAACAAATAATGCTTCTGCATGTGAAAAAGGGGAGGAGAAACGAGTGTTTGTTAGAAATGGTAAAAAGAGCATTTTGAATGATGTTACTTTGTGTATTTTACAGAGCTGATTAGGTTGTTCTCTCTACAGCTGCCTTGTCAGCAGTTAAAGCATCAGAGCTGTCACTAATGAACACTATTTAAAAACCAGCATTTTCAAAAGATATCATGTAATAAGATACCATTGTGGGTTTCTAAAGGAAAAATCTGAATAGTGTGCATTGCTCTTCAGCAGGAACTATTGATACTGACTTTTGAATAGCTGATGCAGAGTCAAGACAGCAGGTCACTGGGATAATATAAAGGCTGACTTAATGATGCAGCTGAATCTGATTTATCTTCAGAACTAATCCTGGTGAAGGTGCTAAAAATTTTTAGTGCTCTTTTGTGTTAAGAAGTTGTTCAGTCTGGGGCATATACGTGCCTAGGAGAATTCTTTTTCACTTCAGAAATTACTACTCTTTTGAATCCCTTTACCTTGTAACACGTGTGTTGTTTCAGCTCGAGTAGCCAGTCACTCTACAAAGGGAACTCGTTTATTGTTAGACTTTATATGATCAGGAGATGGGGAGGAGTTTTTTTTTTTTTTCTAGAGAGCAGCCAGAACTTTGAGTCCTCTGAGCTTGCCGGATGAACTCCTGTTGGGTGCTGAGCTCCTGCTGAAAGGAATCTGCATCGCTCCCACTAAGTGATCTGAGTACACAATAGATCTGGGCACTCTGGACAGGATGCCTGTAGGTTCATTATCCAAAGCTTTCTAATCATTTTTTGAAAAGTAGGCTGTTACTTTTTCAGTTCATCCATTAGCCTGTCTTATAAAAATAAGAATAATATACACATGCTGTGCTTCTCTCCTACTGAACCTTTCTTCACTCTCTTTGTGTGAGAATTAAGTCATAAATGAGTTGATTGAAAGAATTTTTCTCACTAAAACAATGTTAAATATGTGCATTTTTGTACTGTTTTCTGTTTACTGATTAGATTTCTTACAGGCGGCATGTGTTTTAATGTGGCAGCAGTCACAAGTAAATATTTCATGGGCCTGTCCATTGATCAAAATTTCTTACATTATGTTTCTGTCTAGGATGCACAAAGAAAAGACTTCCTCATTCTCATTCTTAATATATATACACTTATACACGTACGATTTAAGGTTGAACTTAGAAATAAATGGTTGAATAAACTCCTGGAATTATGGTAGCGATCTCCCAATGGATCCATTAATGCTTTTGCTAGAGAGTCTTATTAAGGGGATTAGCAAATCTAGTGAGAAGTTAATCTTCCATCTGTTACAGCTGCAAGGTATCCAATTGCCACGTACAGAAAGGAAAAGGAACTGAATTTACTCTGTGGATAGGAGAATTTGGGATGTATCAATCCCTCCACCACTAATATTCATGACTGTACTGTTGATTTCAGTGAGATCTGGAAAGTTGTCTGATACAGGGTGACAATTGGTGTGGGACCTATTACCTAAAAAAATAAAACAAAATAAAATCATCCTTATTAGATTGTTAATTGTTTCATTTATTTTAAAATGTTCAGTTGTGCTGCTTCTTTAGACAGTGATGATATATTTGTTCCTCAAACTTGTGCTTTGGTTCTTGAACAGAAGATCCATGTTTCACAAATGCTGAGAACCCATGGTTTGCATAAAGGACATGGCAGATAGAGATAAAATTATACTTTAGGCTCTTTAGATGTTAATGGAAGCTACTGTTTCAGCGCCTCTGGAAACCAGGCCACTTGAATACTGATAATAGCTGAGAGCTGCGACTGGGCATGGCAAATAGGGTAAGAATATACATCAAGTGTGATTGGGAGCACGTCTCTGTGCTCCTGCCAGCACCCTGCCAACACCAGCTACTGGCACTGTAGGGGTCTGGCTTTATGAACTGTAAATGTTCAAGTGAATCAGCATGTAGAGAGTTCACTGGACTAGATAATGGAAGGAAGAAGTTGAGGGAGAAAGGAGGCTGGACAGACTGATTCCCAGCATAACTGTAGGACTGTAGTCCTGTCACTGGAGTCAGACCAAGCATGCAGTTATTAACATTTGCATGTACCTAATCACAATTCATGTCTGCATTTTTTTAATTAATATACATTTTCACAGTTTGTTCTATAATCATTCTGCTATAGTGTCCTCCCTCCCTCCCTCCCTCCCTTCCTTCCTTCCTTCCTTCCTTCCTTCCTTCCTTCCTTCCTTCCTTCCTTCCTTCCTTCCTTCNGCATTTTTTTAATTAATCTACATTTTCACATTTTCCCTCCCTCCCTCCCTCTCTCCCTCCCTCCCTCCCTCTCTTCCTCCCTTCCTCTCTTCCTTTTTCTGCTACATCACAAACATAATTTGCTGATGAACATATTGAAATGTTTTCCTATATTTTAAATTTCTCTTTGATGGGGTAATTTGACAGTGTTTGATAGTGATCTAATGCAAGTGTACCTTTTTGCCAGCATCAGGCACAGAAGCTTTTTTTGCCCGTCACTGTAGTAGCTGCTGGGTTATCAGTGGTGCTCTATCCAGCCACAGCTATTCACACAGTCATTTAAAAATCTCACCTCTGTCATGGTGCTGAGCATTCATCCAAGTCCTCTTTGTAGCCACAAGTTCAAGTACTTTCAGGTTTCAGACTGAAATAGTTCAGTCTATGCTAAATCAAATGCCTTGTAAATGAGATTAATCTCAACGAAGGTAATCCAGGTGCACCAAAGCTGTAAGAAACTGCTTACCTTACATATTTATTTATAGGGCACTAATCACCACAGTGCCTGGTACTGTCTCCATCCACATTCGCAATACTGTGATGAGCTGACGTGCTCTTGTTTGCAGCCCTGGGATTAGAAGGCAAGAACATTCTCAGGGAAGGGCCACTTTTCTTTCAGCCTTTTCCTGATGGCCCAGCAGAATCCGAGTTCAACACTTGAAGACCATCTGGTAGTTTAGTCTGCAAGGCCTCTATTGCAAACCTGCCTTGAAGTGACTGACTGTTCCTTGCTTCTGAGCTGAACTGGCTTTGTGAGATTTTAATGGTTTCTCACACACCACAGATGCTGCAGATCCAATGAAGAATGGAGTCTTACTATGAAAAAATAAGTGAAAGTAAGGATTTGAAATAAAAATAGCAAAAAATGGAAAATAGACTTCTATTTTAATGTTCAGTAGGATAGAATATAGGAAAGGATAACTTTAAATACTTGGGGGAAATTGTGTAATGTATACTGCTTGTAGATGAGTAAATATTTTGAGAATACAGGAAGTCCTGGCTCATTCTCCAAGTGGAGACTCCAGACACAGGCAGAAGTTTTTCAAGAAGGAGAGTGTCCAGGGATGCCACAAACTGATTTTCCCACAAATAATGCGTTTGTTGGTTCCATTTGGATCAGAAATTATATCTGAATATGCATTTTCAATGTCTTTAACAAAGAGTGCTTCTTCCATCACCTCCAATGCAAGTTTCACATGGACCCTAAGGAAGAAGAAATTGTGAGCTGACCTGTCTTGCTAAGTTTTCATGTGTGTGACATACCTGTGATTTTCTGCCTACAGGTTACATTCTCATTTCAAACTGAAGTGCCAAGCACGTCTCTGTGAGACGTGGACAGCATTTTGTACAGAAGAAGTCTGTGAAGGCAGCACAGACCCAGAAAGGTCCTTTGTTTTGGGCTGGCCCACCACAAACTGTGTGGTGAATTTCAGGTAAGGATTGAGATATGTTTTATTTATCAAGACAGGCAATGAAGCTATCGCAAATACCTTTCAGCGGTAGGTATTTGCAAGCCTGGCATAAACCAACGCTTCCGACTAGTGCAAGCAAGTCACCTACCCTCCATGCTTTGTCTTCTCCCTGGAAATATGGCAATGATATTCACTCATCACTTAAAAAGCTGAGCAAGTAGGTAATTTGGCAAAGCACTGTCTGTGCTGAAGATTCCTTTAGTGGAAATTTGCTTTTTTCCTCCTTTTTTTAGTGTAATTGGACACCCGCCCTGGTTAATTAATAAGCTGCATTAGAAAGTGTAAACAGCCAAAATAATGAGAGGATCAGAGACCCTTGTAGGGCACTCTTAAGCAGAAGAGCTTGTATTGGAAGTAGCAGAAAACATGCAGTGAAATACTGACCTTCTACTTCTCTTTTTAATTAAATTGTGCCAGAGAAGATGTCAAAATTCCTCCTAAAGCAGAATCTCTGAATTTTAATGGAAGGAAAGATTTTTGGTTTGGTTCTTTGCAATGTTTTCTGTAGGACACAAAAGGGCTATAGAGGTAATTTCAGTTGTTAGGCAAATTTTATTCTCAGCAAGAGGGATTTTTCATCACTTTGCATAAGAGAAGGCACCATCCTCCTTAAATCCCAGGTGGTCAGCCGCAGCAGTTTGGTTGGATCTTGGCAAGAGCATTTTTCTTTTATACCAACAGAGAACAAAAGCTGAGGCATACAGCTTAATTTCTATGTCACACTGCCCCTATGCAGCAACAGTATTGCACACAAACTGCTGTTTATTGAGCTGGTTGTGCTGTTTATGTTTTCTTTTTTTTTTGCCACTTAATAGACCTGAAACAAAGCTGAAATTTTCTATCGATTTTCAGTTGAACTTCTGCCAATAATCATGAGCTTTGATCTAGAGACAAAGTTGATCCTTTATAGCTGCCGAAATATATTTGGATATGAACACAATAACTTCAGTCCAAAGGGAATCAAGGATTTTAAAGAATAGAATTTGCTTTGTATCTGGGGATAAATAGAAAAACTAAAATACCCTGTGTGAGTCTGTAGGTAGTGTACTGGATAAATGGAGCAGCCAAAGCAGAATCACAGTTCTGATATATATAAAAAGCATGTACTCCTGAAGCAACGTCATTCACCAGGTTTGCCGTTCCTTGCTCTGAAATTCTTTCTCTGGAAATGAAGAACTTAATTTGTAAAAGCAGTAGTGGGAATAGCAGCTATTTCTTCTGGGGCAGGATTTAGTTCAAGAAAGTTGAAGCAAATCTGATTAGATTCATCATGTAGTTCTATTATTAGCTTTGTTTAACTGGATGGTTTTGTATCCTTGAAAGTATATAAATAAGTCTTTAAAAAATCAAAACTTAAATATCTATAAGCACAATGGAGCCTTTTTTACTGTGGTGCACAGGACCTTGCCTAAACCAAATAAGAAATAAGAAGAAAGAAAAATTTGGGAATTGTAGGAGCTCTGTATACCTGAGTATAACTTTAAACTTTTGAATTAACTTCTTATTTTAAAGCATCCTGCTCTTTTATTTGAATGTTAGTTTAAGAGCTCAATCTGTGAACGGATGTTTCACGCAAATCTGCAAAACCCATTCAGTTTTTATATGTATTTTTGGAAATTTCGACAACAACATCAACAAAAAAAAACAGTCAGTTTCATCATGCTTTGTACAAAGGCTATTTTGGTACTAGAATGCTGGCTGATTTGTCCCTGTTTTTCTATAATTCTTGCAGATCTGCCGAACAAAAGGAAACATGGCTTTCTTTTTTGCAAAGGTACTTTTATTATAGAGTCTTTGAGGACATAGAAAAGAGACCAAGTGACCTAAACCAGCGATTCCCTGCTTTTTCCTGTCTGCTGCTTATGACTGCCTGTATCCTAATCGGAATGGAGAACAGTGGAGCTAATTTTCGTTTACAAAAGTGCATGTTCCTAAAACATGCCCCAAGCCAGAAGCTGTGGTGACAGTGTCTGAGTAAATAGATCTCTCTCAGTGCAGCCAGAATTGGACCCAGAACTGCTAGCGACACCTACTTCTGCTAATTGTGATTTATGTCCTTATCTGGTTATTTAGAGTTCATGGGGTTATTTAAATCATTCTTGCTGGGAATGATTTCTAAATCACCGTTCTTCACTTCTTTGAGCTGTTCTGTGCAATGGGCTGTAACTCATTCCACTAGGAGGCTAGAGTGCAGCCTAAGGCATCACAACAATAGGTAGTTTTTCTCTCTGTTTTTTTTTTTAATGTGTCCTTTCTCTGCTTCAGCCCATTATTCATAGTTAGGCCTCCTTATATAACCTCTCTTGTGCAACAGTTCTACTCTAGAATTTATATCCTTCATAAGTAAGTGTCACGATTGCAAGTTTTTAGCCTATAAATTCTGTTCATATGCACAGCTCCAGGATGTAAATTCTCTGTTTTAGTGAATCTTCCAGAGGTTGGTAGGGAAATAAGGTACAGCTCCCCAGACCCAACTTTTGGCTCATAAATTCCTGAGCCTACAGGGAGTCCTCCTGCGATCTGGGCCATGAGAGAAGGGGCAGTGGCAGGAGGGTCAAGGGGACGAGGGAGCTGGAGACAGACACAGGTCCTAGGGAGACTTGTGGGGTTGCTTAAGAATGAAATTTATGTTTTATAAAGTTTATGATATTAATTTTTTTTTGTATTTATTTTGTCAGTCGAATAAGAGAAGAAAAGGAAAAAGACTATCCTAAAAGTATTCCCCTGAAGATAATTGCAAAGGATGTTGGAACTTGTGCATATGTAAGTGGTTTTGAGTTGAACTCTGGGTCTAAATCTGAATCACCTATGAGTGCTTATCACCTATAAGTTGCAGTGTGTTTTGTTCTTTATAATGACTGTATCAGTAAAACTGTTCATACGAACATCCTGACATTGCCTTAAACGTGTTTTTTATCACTTAACAGATATTGATAAATTCATATGCAGGTAGATTGATAAAGAAATATTATCCGCAGGGGGTATTTGCACCTTTTTTTATTAAGTCATTTTAAACCCAATATAAATGAAGTTCTTGCAGGTAGACAGTTCCCTAGAGATGCACTAGCATTTACTGATAAACTATTCCTTCTTTCTCTGCTTCTTATACTTTCTTTCTTTCTATTCTTTCTGTGCTTGCAAAGACATGAGATATTTTCTCAGAAGTTAGGCTTTGTTGGAGGTTTTGGGCCAATAATTCACTTAGATCATAAAAAAATCGTCCTTTCTACAGGAATCATTATTTAGGTAAATGTGGTTAAAATTAACAAGTTGCTAAGACAAATGGTAATAAATAATGATAACAGTGCCCTTCAAATGAAGAACTGCAGATCACTGTGTGCTCAGGTGTTTCTGAGTAAAAGTCTATAAATCATCTGTGCACTCAGGTGTTACACTATTGTACCAGGGGCTTTTTGTTTCTCTTTTCTTAGATAAAATAAGCTCCTGTGCCAAATTTGTTTTCCTGATATGTAATTTCTCAGAAGTACATGCTGTAGTCTAACGGTTATTGGAAATTAAGCAATAGAAGAGCATATGGAAACTGATCCAAACAGTTCTTACGGCACTGTAGTCCCTGTGCTACAGCAGCTGGAGATGCCCAAGAATTATTTCATTTCTGGAAGATGGGGGAAGGGTGAACAAGAAGCTTAAACAGTTTATTATATTCTAGCCAAGAGCAAAATTTATGTAAATGTGCTGACCTACTCCTGAGAGCCAGATGTCATTGCTTTTGGCAAATGTTAAATTTTTCATGGTATGAACATTAGGATATATCCTGAAGCAAAATGTACAGTATTCTCACTCCTTTCCTTTGATTGCCATGGCATCTTGTTACCATCATGAATTTGTACAAAAGTGCAGCTCTGTTTTTTTCAAAGTGCAAAATCTCATGGTGTTGTTTCACCTGAGCAGCCAATGGCCAGAATAAAATTACACTGCTACATATGGCATCAGGGTCTGTTGAACCAGATGTGGGACTGATGGTGAACATTTACATCCTTGCTCTGCCACCTCCATTCTTTGGGCCTTCTAGATCATTTTTGTAAACACAGGTTTATCCAGCCAGTGCTTTGGGCTGGCCACACGCCAGCTCCAGTCCAAAAGCTGTGTGGACTTGTTAGCAGAACGGGACTGTGCAGAGCTCTCTGGACCTTCCCCTGTGTTTCATCCATGCAAGGTGATGGCAGTAGTGCTGCCACATCCCAGCCAAGCTGAGGATGGGTTCATGACTATTGACAGTGTGTTTGAAATGCACTGACCTGGATAACTACACATTGTGACAACACAGGGAGTGTTTCTCTGCACCCATACAATATTGCTGCTGTGCATTGGGCGTTGAAATCTCATTCTGGAAAGAGAGTTTTACGGAAAACATCTCTTACTCCAATATGCTACATGCCATAGAGGGGTCAGGCTTGATCCCCTCATCCTTGCTGTAACTGCTGAGGACCCAGCATTTCTGGTGTCCTCCATACTCCCATTGGGAGCATTTCGGAGGATGCCAGAACATCTGGCATCCTCAAGTATTCTGACTCCAAGAGTATTCTGACTCAAAGAAAGATTATCAGAAGGAAGTGTTCCTTGTAGGAAGCCAAACCTGAGTTTGACAAGTCTATATAAAAAGTGGAAAGGGATACAGAGATGAACAACCTACGTGTGGTATTTTCTTACCAGGGAGATATTCAATAGAAAAGAAGGGGAAAAAATAACAATTAATAAAAGAAGTTCGTGTTCAACTAGACAAACTCATTGGCAGTTTCATTTTTTTCCAAAGGAGACATACATGTGTCTAAACTAATCAAACCATTAGATTTCCCTCATGCAGTATCTAAAGTGCAATTAGTGGCTGTGTCTTCTGTATGTGTTTTAATGCAGAGGTATTCTGCTAGTAATCGTGGTGCTCTGCCCTCCTGGTGGAACTGCTGGGAAGAGGTGAGCAGCTTTACAAAGCATATGATGAGGCCCAGGAACCAAACTTCCATCTCAGACAGCTGGCTTTTTCTCTGTCTACAATAACTCATTTATCAAAAAGCCCTTAACAATATATACTTGAATTTAAGCATTTAATTATATGAGGATATTGCATTTTAGTACTTTTTGCAAATCTGTACTTTTAATGCCACTTTTCCTTTCTCCTTTTGTTTGTTCATAGTCAAAGACCCTAGCTGTAACCAATGTTGATACAGCAAATGATGTAATTCTGATGGCCCTACAGCAGCTGGGAATTACTGTAAGTATTTGAACCAGTTTTAATGAATCTTTTCTTAGCCATTTTTAAGGAAAAAGTCTTCTCTTTTACTTTTTCGAAGTCCTAGGATGTGTACATATTTATTTGAAAACCTTTCTCATAGCAATGTTGTTGAAATGAAGCAGATGTGGCTATTTAATATATAGACCTCCAGAGATCATCAAATGCTTTGTAGGTGTTGAATAAGCCTCTCATCCCTGTAAGGGTTCAGTTGTGTTTGAAACTGCTGTTAGATTAATTTTGCTGATGCCTAAGAGAAGATAACTTGACACCAGAAGTGAAGGTTTGTGGCAGCTCCTTCTGCATGCCTGAGAGTGAACAGGGAACCTCCTGGACTATATTTTTTCCCTTTTGTTTCCAAACCTGCAAATATGTGTGATCATTTCACACATATGTGTGATCATACATTCCATATTGTGTATACATACATGGCTACTGAGTATCCAAATCAGACAACTCTCCAAGTAACCATGAATCTTTAGCATCACATGAGACATGAAAGTCAGTGAGGGATTGCACAATAATTGAACGCACCCAGTTTAAGCAATGGCATGAGACTGTTTTGGCAAAAGGTCCTTAGGTGAATGAAGATAATGCAGGATAGTGCTCCAAGTGGACACAGTGATTTCTAGTACATCAAGTAGTGCCTGAACTGTCATCCTTTGCCCTAAAACAGAAAAGGAAGTCCCACAGATGCTAAAATGAATCAGTGCCAGGAAAAGAATTCAGACTCCCTCATTCCTTTTCTGTCATTTCACACTGTGGCTTTAAACAACACCAATGGTCACAGAAGCCCCTATATGACAACTTTTTAACTGGCCTATGGGCATACTATTTGGATAACAAATAATTTTAAATGTCTTTGTCTTGCTGCATATGTTGATCTTGATGCATGGAATCTGACAAGTCTTTCCTTGTCATGGAAGACTCAAAGACTCTTATACTTCCCTGGGGCTTCAGGAGAGCCTCATCCAAACATAGAGCGACCTCAGAATTTGCATTTCCTGGTATTCATTGTCCCTAGTATGTACTGGCTTTTTGTATATCCAGGGGGCTATCCTGCTGGGCCAGTATTTCCTCAGCACAGCTTTTTCTAACTATCCATCTTGGAAGTTCTGTATGTTCCATGCTGCGCCGGGCGGGGGGGGCGGGGCTCTGGCCCTCAGCTAAGGATCCTGCAATCTGTCCAGCACTGGAGGTAATAGAGGGACTACGAAGTGAAGAGGATAAAATCCAGTTTAAAATCCAGCCCTGCAATTTGTCTCCTCCAATTGTTACTGCAAATTGAACTTACAGCAAGTCTTTATTATGATGTTTTGTTTTTGTTCTTTTTACGGGTACCATTTGCAGTTCCTCATTTTGCATACATAAAAATGAGGAAAATGGCAGTACTGAAAAAAAAAAAAGAATGTTTTGTTTGGGATGCAGGGAGGCAGAGCTAGGTAGGTTTCAGCTTTGCATTCTTTTGTATGGATCAAAGCCATCCCTTTCCTCCTCTCTATATTTTGGAGTGGAATAAGAATTAACAGGGTTCTGAAAGATATAAAATCTTACCTGATGAATTATTTGACCAAGTAATATATTCCATTTTTCATTGCATCTTCATGAAATAAAACCTTTTTCATTAGCAGCATATCATAAGACTCACAGTAAAATCAGGCAATGTAAATAAATCAAGCATCTCCTATATATCAATCAAACGCCCCCTCCTAGGACTATGCGGCACGAGGAAGCTTCTCCCCATTTGCCATCTCAAGGATTTTTATGTTCGTAGAGAACCACTGGAAGGGAACTCTATGAGTTTTCAATGGCAATTATAAAAACTACATTTCACATGTTGTGTGATTAATAGGGCTATTACTTTGCCTGAGTTCACTCCATTTTAACGCATCAGAGTTTTTTCCTCTGTGTTTTCTCTGGTAAAATGACAACTAATTCCAGCAAAACGGCATCAATCATCTGTTCCCAGTTATCCACTGGGACATAAAGAAGAGCTTGGGGTTTCCCAGCTCCATAAGTGCAGTTGCTGATTTTTCTGGGACAGTGACACTCCTACTGACAAATGGCCTCATAAAGCCCATAATGGACAATATTTGCAACTGGGGGATGGTTAATCCATGTCTTGACACTGCGCGTCCCAGCTCTCCCCCCTTCCCTGTCTCCAGAGCAGCGAACTCTTTCATATATGTATTTGAAAGGAAAAGTAAATACCTTTTCTTGTGCTCCTCAGCTGTATTTATTTGCTCCTGGCTGCCTGCCCTGAGGCTCTGGAGATGTCTATAGCCTATTTATTTTCCTTCTGCCTCCTGCTAGCTAACTTAGCAGCAGTGCTAATACGGCCCCGAGAGCGGTGTCAGCGGCAGAGCAACCGGCCAAGGCTGCGTGGGGCGCATCAGCTCTGCACCACACGCCAGCAGCAAACGGAAGAGTCTCAGGAGCTTTGGGGACACTGGATGAAAGTCCCGACAATGCAGATAGGGGGCAAATCTGTTTAAAAGGAGTCAGAATTCAATTTTAGAGCTGAATAAATGCTGTCCCTAGGTATTTATCACCTTTTGTAGTCGGAAAACTTTCAGACTTTAATTTTCCTTATTGTAGCACAGTCATTGGAAAGGGTTTTAAAGTGTAGTAGTTCACTTTTTACACAGCATGTTTATCAAACGTGTCCAGAGAGTGGTTCGTGCTGGATGCTCTTCTGTTTATCCCCATCGTGCTGCTGCCGCCGGGGGATGATGCGCAGTTCCCACGGCTCAGACTGGGCCTCTCCTCGTGTGCAGGGAGAATTTAGACGCTCTGGCGGTGGCAAGTTTGGGAAGGGGATTCCTTTGCTCACGGGGAAAGGTGCAAGTTATCGTAGCACTGCAAGAAGCCTAATGTAAAGCCCTTCTTAATGGCTGGCTAACTTATTCTTAATTTTGTTTTTAAAGGGCTCTGAAAAAGATTACAAGCTCTGGGTGATTTCAGGAAGAGAAGATGCTCCCTATCCTCTTATTGGTAAGCTCTTGAAATGGTTTGACATTTCAGCATTTGCCCATTAATTTTTAGTGCTGAAGAAAGCAAGAAATACAGACAAATGCAGTTTCATGTTTTGTTTTGTTTTCTGTTTTTCTCTTACTTCCCTGTCCCACCAGACTGCCTGTTAGGGAGCTAGTCAGACTGATCTTTTTTGTTTGTTTGTTTTGTAGAACAATTGCATCTGTTGTGTCCATTAAGAGTTGAAAGAGTTCATTTATTTCTGCACCAATTTTGTTATTTTCAGTTGTATAAGTCTCAGTCTTTCCACAGGACCAGGACCTCCACTCACTCACCTTCTCTCTTGGAGCTAGTCCAGCTATGCCATATTTCTTCCCAAGTTTCCATAGTATTGTTTACGTCATTCTTCTCCTCAGCAAACCTCAACATGATTTTGAGAAATATTCTGTTTTTCAGCAGCTGGACATAACTGATTGAGGAAGTCCTTTCCAATCTTATATTTCTTTTGCTGGCTGATAGTTCCTCTCTGAATAAGAGCAGAATGTTGCTTATTCACATTATAAAATGCTTTTCAAAACATCCCCCTCACCAAGAATCAACCCAAAGCTCAGAGTGATTGTGTTGAGTGATTTTGGCCCATATTTCATTGAGAACAAATCCCTTCCTGTTATTAAGAACCTTTTCCTGTAGAAGCCCTGCATTACTTGGGCTATGTAAAAGTCCACAGATGATTAGAATAAGAAAAAATTGTGGATTTTCTGTATTCCTCCAGCAAATCTAACTCCAGTAAATCCTAGCATTCCTTCTCAAAGTAGCCTTAGCTACAAATGCTTTGCTGGAGTCAGACAACATTAATATTTATAAAATGTCTAACTTGTGCACCTTATAGACAATGCAAACTGGTTTGCCTTTGAAACGTACAGGACTTCGTGGTTTAGATCATTATGTGTAGCTTATTCAGATAAAATCACAGCTGCAGTTTTAAATATAGCACCAGAGAATTCCAAATTGAGAAAGACCTTTCTAATTGACTGGCTCTCTCTCACTGCCAAGGCAAGCTGCAATCTCTGGAAAAGAAGAGTCTGGTATTGAAATGATGCTGCACTGGGTATCACCCAAGGTTTATGAGATAAGGCCCCAGCTTTTATCCTAGGGGCCCATCAGAATACGAATTTGTCTGTTTCAGCTTCACTAATGTCTAATAATGAATCTTCCACTATCAGTGTTCATTTTAAAGCAAGTCTATGGGTAAGTTAACTAAAACATCATTCAGATTAGATCTATTTTAATGGCCATATCTGTAAACAGGTCCCAAGCCATCCTTCTGGTGGCATTTTTGAAAGCTTTTCCAGAAACTAATTGCCTCTGTACAAGTTCCTTAAGATGCTTGTTAATGTAGAGCATACTTTTTCGGCGTTAGCCTTGTGATAGCATTTCCTTCCTGTTGCAGCCTCATACAGGAACTTCTATTTCATCTATTTTGACTACATGGTTGACTATTGTCGTGACTTACTGTGGAAAGGGAGGGAAGATCATGCTCCTGCTGGATTTTTTGCATACTCAGCAAAATATGACAAAAATCTCATTTCTTGAGAAAACCATACAGGCAGCCAGTACCTAAACTTGAGCATTGAAAATAAAACTATAGAACAAATAAACACTGAATTCAGAAGTAGTCAGTTGAATCTTTCTGAGGGACTTTTATGTAATAGAGCTGTAATGGGTCTGATTTTTCCTTTACATTTGTTGAACAAGTCTGAACACAGAACTCAGTGTATGATTTATGCCAGTATAAATGTACATAAAGCATCGCTTCTGAGGCTACTGAGAAAATGCTGTGTGAAATCTGCTTTTCCCCCCAAGGTAGATGGTGTTTTTCAAGTCCCCGCTCAATCCAACACAGACGATGCCGCTTTCTCTTTGAACAGGGCACGAATATCCCTTCGGAATTAAAATGAGCCACATCCGCGACGCGATGCCGCACGGATCCAAGCCCTGCGCGTGCCCCCGGCAGCTGCAGGGCTCCTTCCTGACGGAGCAGCTGCCGCAGGAGCTGCAGTGCCAGTTCGTGCTGAAGCCGAGCCGCCGGGCCGAGGGCCAGCAGCTGAGCGGTGCGTCCCGCGCGCGCCCCTTCTCCCGCGCGGCGGCTGCGCGGGGCGCGCGGGCTCGTGGGAGGGAAGTGGAGAGGAGCGTGCGGATGCACTTTGCTGCATTCCAGCTGCACGGGGGATTGCGCTGGGTGGCTCTTCCTGATTTGAGTGTGCCGTTATATGCAAAGGACTGTTGCCAAACCAGCAGGGAAAGACTAGTTCTCTTCCCTGCATTTTTTTTAAGTCTGTTAGCTGAGCTTCTCTCTGCAGCCCTTTTTCTGTAGCTGATGATTTTACACATCAGGACTCAAGGCTTGATGCTGCCACAGGGTTCCCTATACCATTTCCCAGCTTTCTTTATCTCAACGGGGTCCTGATGTCTGCACACACTGGGACTCATGGCAAAGCCTTCACATGTGTTTGATGTACCTTGATGAACTGAGCAAAGACGACCCTTTTGATTCAGTTCCCTTTGGGATAGGATGAGGCTAATACTTTCTCCTGCCTTTGGCCTTAATCCTGCAAAAATACGAGCACCTGCTGTCTGTTTTGCATTCCTATATCAGTGACACAGTGGCATTTCACTGCTCATGGGTAAAGCAGAAAAGCCTATCTTCACCAGACTGGGGCCTTAGACTGTAAACTGCAGGGCAGGGATGCCTCCCATGGTGTACTGTTGTTGAACGTTGCACACCAACACACTATGCTCAGCTAGGAGCCCTGCCACACTTCACCATTAATGACTGTATAATATTAAAAATAACATATGCACACTCTGTCATCCTTTGCTGTCAACAGCAAAGATCTCCCACAATGAATGAATAGAATCCATTTGTAATGTTTTTAGAAATTAAACACAGCAAGGCTGTATCAGTGTCTATTGCAAATTATTCCGGAAACTGATTACATTTTGTAGAAATTAATGTCCTTTCCAAACTCCTTCATGCCCCCCTTCCCCAGTAATGTGCATCATACATTACTTCATGGCATATTTTAAGTATGAGGCGATCTAGCAAAGGGGTGTAATTAGGTTTACAGGCCCCGCTTGGCAGCTGACATTGACTGGCAAGAGAAAATAGAAATGCAAATCAGGCCTGTAAAGCTCTAGTGCAGATGTGCTGTGCGGTGCAAACTGCAGGAGGGAAAGCCTGGCTGCTTTGGGGCAGCATGCTGGGGATCCACAAGAACAAGGCTAAGTGGGAAGAAAAGAGGCTGTTAATCTATTCACTTCTACTTTCATCCTTGGTGGACAAAACCTTTTAAAGTGATGTATAGCTCTGGTTACTTGTAAGCCAGGTTACTTTGCATACCTCGCTGCTTGATGTGTTCCTCCTAGCTCCTTCTCACTTATTTTGGTTTTGGAAAATGGAGATGTACAACTCAGGGCTGTGATTTGATTTTAGGTTCATCTTCGCATCAGCAAGCCAAAATCTGTGCTGTTGTTAGGTAACTGCTGGGCACAACACCACACAGGAGGCAAACGCGTAGGGAGGAGTCGGTGAGCCCACATGTCTCTGCCAGATGTGCTGTGTAACCTGCCCTCCCTCCTGGAGAAACCTGCCCCAAACTGAGAAAAAAGAGGAATTATCTGCTCATCATGAAGTAACTAATGCTGTAGCGGCTCATCTCCTTATAGTATGAATTATCTGAACATTAAGATTTTTCTATTTATTCTTCCTTAAAATGAGATTAAAATCATGAAGTTGGAAGCAGAGTTTGAGCAGTCTCCACTAAATTCTACTAAATTCTCTCAGCTGATGTTCATAGCTGTCTCTTATTGTGACCTGAATCAAGACATCGTATTCACAGTTGGCAGGCTTAAAAGTGTAAGATTTTTAGAAGTGTAAGAACAAGTGTTGCCGTGACAAGGACCAAACGTTCATGGGCCAAGTTGTTCCTGGGCCAACCAGCCAGCTCTTCTCCTTCTTCTCCCAGGGCTTTTCCATAACCCCTGACACTGGTATCGCTGTCCTGCAGACCCTGTCTTTTGGGGACATAGCTGCCCTGCTGCCCTGTGGTTAGGCAGTGCTGTAGGCGCTGACAGGCAGACACGGGTGACAACTGGTTGTCGTGTGGAGTAAATGGCTGTGTGGACACCAACTACAGTGTTGCAGTTGCATCGGATGTCTTGGCAGGATGACTAAAAGAAGTACAGAAGGATTTACTGTGCGGAAGGACCGAAACACTTCTGTTGACTTTTTCGCAACCTTTTGGCCTCCTCACAACAATTAAACACAGCCATTCAGTAGTGCTCATTAGCACATGTCTGAAAACACATTGCAGATATTCACTTGCTTGCAGTTTAACCTGAAAGAACAGACTGCTGCCAGTGGCTAGTCTATCATCAGATTGTTACCTTAACATCCATTAAAAAAATAAAGTAAATTTTTAACAGTTTGGTCTCAGGAGATCATTAAAGTTGTTTGTCTGGTGAGGATTTGGTCAGAAAGAATGTTCTGGTATGAAGTTTAAAAGAGTCTGGACACTTTGTGAGAAGAGGAGCTATCCAGTTGCATGAACTGCGCGCTTACAGGGCAGTCTATGAATAGAAATTGCCTGCTTATAAAATACAAGCAGAACTGATCCCAAGGCAGATGAGAATCACTCTTGGGCCACAGTTGTGAGCTCTGATCCTGATCTGCAACCAAAGCGATATTGCTTTTTTTCTGATTCAGGCCAGGACTGATCCTCAGGAGCAAAGCCCCGAAGGCCACACTGCTGTTTCAGTATGGAAGCACCCGTCCTCTGCGCTGCAATAACCTCCTTGGTCATGGCTGGATGGAGGCCGGACAATGTTGTAACTTTGCAGGGCTTCAGGAAGAGATAGTGCACATCTTCCCGCTCTCATCTGCTCTGCATCTCCAGACTTCATCTATTTTGCTTTTTGTGGCACAAAAGTGACTTTCCTATCTTTTTTTCAGCCTTTTTATGTGGAGAGGATGAGTTTTGCTGTTACTCAGTGATTTGTTAAGTGATACGACATGTCGCTGCTTTATGTTAGTTGCTAGTTTCTATCCTACTATGTTAAAATATACTGATACAGATTTCCCTCAAAAAAAAAGCTGCCTTTGATCAAAATTACCCCTTGCTTACCCTCTTAATTTGGGCCTTGTCTTTTAAGACTGGAGCAAACAGTGAAAGGCTAATAAATCTTTCAATTTTGAGAGTCTTTTTTTCCCCATTCCTACTATTCTGTATTTCCCCGAAGAGCATTTCACCCTTAAATTTTACTTTCACTGAGATCTATAGGACTGCCAAAACTGAACACAGATATATATTTACCATTGTGTGAATAGCACTCCAAGTGAAGTAAACCTTGATCACGTGCTAATAGCCTGTTCATCTGTAAGAAAAATTGTGGTTTTGAAAGTTATAGGTTAGCTGTGTTCTTCCAAAACATGACATACTAAGTAAAGCCCAAGACGTTGCCAAGCT
Source organism: Crypturellus undulatus (assembly GCA_013389825.1). Taxonomy (NCBI): domain Eukaryota; kingdom Metazoa; phylum Chordata; class Aves; order Tinamiformes; family Tinamidae; genus Crypturellus; species Crypturellus undulatus. Next base: position 1,887,357 of record VWPW01007396.1, read on the forward strand.
TCTACTTCATGAAGCTTTGGACTGCTTAAACTGTATATTCTTCTTATTACTTTTTCTGAAAAGAATTTTTCGTTAGCCTTTAGCACTCATATGCTAAACCGTAACTTCATACTGTAAACCTGTAATGAAAAGACTTCCACCCACTCCCAAAGGGAACATAATGACCTAGAATGGCACGATGTATAACAAGAATCACTGGGCTAAAAACATGTAGGAAAGTAGAGAAGATAAAAACCTGATCTTATGCTGCAGTGTTTATTTCTATCATTACACTCTGTCCTTCAACATGGGAGAAGACAGAATGTTTGACAAGGTGAAAGAATCAGGTAATAGAAATGTGCACACGGTAGGTGAGTAACCGAGTCAAAGCCGATGATTGATTGGTTTTGAAGACATCTAGAAAAGGAAAAAAATAATAGATTTGGGTAGTTTTTCCTGTTTGGTGTTTCCTTCACAAGCACTATCACCGATCCCAGTACCCCATGCTGTTAGGTAAGCATTTGCACTGCCTGATGTTGTGAGATGTAATGGAAAGACCCCACTTTCTGCATCCCATTGCCAATCTATCTCTATGCATTGCAAATGAGACTTTCAGTTGGTAGTGCTGTACAGCACTTTCACTATTGAGATATCTCATGAAATCTGAGGGAAGACAACCCCAGCCCATGAGCGTGTTGGCAGCATGCGGAAATGCCATCTGGAAGGCCCTGAGGAAAGGGCTGTCTCTGAGCAATGGTCAGCAATGCGGGGAGCACGTGTGCTGATGAGTGCGCTGGTGGCAGGCAGGGAGAAGAGCAAGGGCAGCAGCTGTTCCTGGTCTGAAGTGTCTTGCCCCGTTAGTGGATTCTCTCCCACATAACCAGGGGAGCTAGATGCCTCCAGACAGAGACCCAGGGTGAGGGCAATGATGTGATTGATTTATTATTTTTTCTGAAGATCTGTGGGCTGTGCCTGTGGAAGTGAGTCAGTGAGTACAGCCCCATGCAAAGTCAGCAGGCTGAGGTTTTCCATCCTGTGCTTACCTACATCCTTCGGTCCTGTAGTTCAGTGCAGATCCTTGTGATCCTCTTAAGAGCGTGGGTGAGGTGACACGTTCTCTGCACACACACAGGTATCCACGTGGTGGATTTGACTGAGCCGAGTGCCAAGGAGTTGGTTGAGTTCATGACATTTTTCTTCGAAACCATAGCAACCACTACAAAGCAAACTGTGGAATTAGATTTGAAATGCATTTCTTCTAATAAACACCTCTCTCTTTTTCCCAGACTTAAGCCAAAAGTCGTTTAAAAGGAAAAGATCTATCATAAATTGGGCTTTTTGGCGTGGCCCAGGCACTCACTTGGACAACGCACCCCTCTCCTCAACATCTGCTGCTCCTGGGAAGCTCTTTGGCCTCTTGCTGACAGCCATCTGTGAGGATGACAACCTGCCCAAGCCCCTCTTGGTGAGTCCCAGACTCTGGGCAGGATCTTAAAGTGCTGGAATTTCTTTGTGTAGTAAATGAGAACATGGGATGCTGTGTAAATGGGACACTGAAGTTACCCAAACAGAGAAACCAGAAGGAAACCTCATTTGTGGTTCTCAGCAAGAACTTTGATTTTTAACATGTGCTGTAGTCAGGCCTGGTTAATATGTCATAGCTTGCAAATTGTATGGGATCAGGCTGCTGCTCGGGGATTTTTCTTCTTTATAGCTTGTGCTATAAGACTGACTCTCTAATCCTTCCTTATGCAGTATAAATAAATTCCATGTTCACACATCTTTTTTAAACCACTCCCAAGATCACTGCAAAACCTCATACTTTAAGAACATGGCATCTACTGTCCCATATAGACAAATCAAACTTGCAAATAAATGCCACCTTCCCTGAAGCAGATGACATCCAGCCCCCTTGGAATCATCCAGGGCAAGGAACCACTCTGGCTCCTAATGCTTACTCTGACATCACCACTGGCTGGGTTGACTGGAGGCCTCAGGAGTTTTTAATCCTGTCTCATGCTGGGGGTCTCTCAAAGTTCCTTTCCCCTGAGGATTTAGGAAGGGTTACCCTAGAGCCCATTCCTAGGGATAAATAAGGTAGACGTAGAATTTTTGTTCAGGAGCCTGTCCTGAGGATCGTCTTCTTGTTGTTGAAATATTTTCTCAGTGGAAGAGAATAGGGCCTGGTGTGAGCCCTGCAGAACTTATCCTGAGCACGAGGCTTTCAGCCACGATAACTTGTCAGAGCTCCACTGAAAGCAATTTATAGTTAAGAAAAAAAGGTTTGTCTCCTGAGCTTGAGCTTGATATGCTGCTTTATCTTTGCCTGACCATACCATACTCTTTTAGGGATTTGATTTTGTTTTTGAGAGAGAGAAAAAGTGTGCATTTTTATTATGTAGGTTATTTAAATAAGCTCTGCAGAGGTGGATTCTGTAAGAACCTGATCTCTCTGTCTCTGTCCCTCTCTCCATTTGAGAGATGAGCCAATGCTGTTCTATGGAAATATCTTCAGAACTTAAACATCAGGAAACCTCTTCTTTTTTTTTAAAGAAAAGTAAAGATATTAAGTTTAGAATTAAAACTCAGTAGGTTTTCATCTTAAACACTGTGTTTATACCACAAAGTATAATTTACTTCTAATTTCATGCCGCATCTCTGGAGAATGGAATTCTGCACTTGAGGTACTGTGTGGGATTTGCCTTTAAGAGAAGGAAAATATCAGGGCTGAATGCTGCAGGCATGTTTGATATTTCTGCTTAAGAACTTCAAACTTGCTTTCACAATTAAAGAACTCTCTTTTAGCCATTACCACACTGAAATATCTTACACCATTAACTTTATGTAATTTCTTTGGATTTACTACTTTAGGAGGGGCTTCCCACTTTTTGTTCAAAATATACCTTTAACTTGTTTAATCATGTGCTGAGACCTTGTGCTGTGGGTTTCAATCCATTTTTGACAGTAGAGTTTATAAACCTCTGCAAAGAAAATGGACATGCTGACCCAAATGCTGTTGTCGTGAAGGGTGCTCTTCTGGGGCAGCTGCATATACATGGGGTGCTGGCTTTCAGCTTCTGCAAAAGAGAAACATTGAAGAAGGGTATTAAAAAAAACAGTTTCCATTAGACATCTCCGCATTGCTGTGTCAGGAGACCTACCTGATATCTGAGACTCTGAAAGTAGCCAAAAGCCACTGCTTAAGTATTACTGGTAGAATAACTTGGTTTAATGAAGACAGACTCTCCCCCAGCATCTGTTTTCTTGCCATCTCTTTGGATAATTTGGTCCAGAGACTACAGTGTATGTGTGCACATAATTCCAGATACTCTGTCTTCACACATTTCCCCCCCAGGAAGAGGCAAACATGACAAATGCCGTTTGCTTGGAGTGCCTGCTCCTGCAGAGAGCCTCTGTGAGGTGATCAACCTATGTAAGAACCTACCCAAAAGGAAACTGCGGAGAATTAAGCAGATGGAAAATACTCTGATTTCAGCATTTCCTTTTCTGTTCTCTTGTTTATCAGAAGAAATCAGGTCTGTGATTTCAAAAATAGGGAGATAAGGAGAAATTTGCTTGTTTACTCTTCTCTTTTATATATCTCATGTTGAGAGCTGTCAACCTGTTTGCACCTGTGCAGCCTCACTGACTTCAGAGCAGCTAAAAGCCAAGTTTTGTTTCCTTCTGGGTGACCTCCCAAGTAGCAGCACCTTGCCCCAGAGATGGTCCTACAGCAGCTCTGAACTGCTTGTGGAGTGCAGACCACTCCAAAAAGGGGGTAAAATCCGACTCTGATCTGCTGTAAAAGTAAAGATAGATACAAAGAAAAGAAGCACCTACCAGCTTGGATAAAATCTCCGAGTTTTCAGACTGCAGACTAATCAGTTGGAAAAGAAGCCGTGGTCTGGGATCCGTGATAATGTTGAGTACACTGATGAGCAGTGAGGATTTTTTATCATCATGTGTCAGCCGCAGGGCACTGCACTAGGTAGACTGCTAGCCTCTCCCTCTTGACCTACACTTGCACAGTACCTGGAAGAGATCACGACAGGGGTAGTGCTGAGCACTGATAACATAGTATTTCTGAAGGGATGTTGGCCAAAATGAGTAGCTTAATGTTAGATTTGGCCTGGCCTGGAGAGTGCGACTTGACTTGCGTTTGGTTTGTAAGCTTTAGGACTAAAAGGGTTTTCACCTGTGACAGAAATGATGAAACCACATTTTAATGGTTCTGGAAAATTAAACTGAGAAAGGTTTTCTGCCTATTCAATTTTGCTTAGGACATGCTTTCCCTCCTTTACCAAGAGGGCCCTTCCACTGAAGGTATTTTCAGGCGCTCAGGAAGTGCAAAAACCTGCAAGGAGCTCAAGGAGAAGCTTGATTCAGGAGCTGAAGTGGACTTAGCCTGTGAATCCATATTTGTGACAGCATCTTTGTTTAAGGTATGTGAAGAACATTCCCTTCCTGCTTTGGGTGAGAAAAGCACAGATTTCAGGTACAAACAAGTTGGTCATTTACTCAGGGACAAGTCCGGACAGGAATTTGTAGAATGAATTAAGAAGAATGGACTGACCTATTAAATTATGAGGATCCCTGGAAGAGATTACCACTAAATTAGGATGGGGAGGAAGACTAGCCAGCTTACTCTCTTCAGCAGGAATTAAGGATTTTGTTTTAGTGTCAGCTTTCCCGAAGTCTCCTTATATCTACTTAAAGTCAACAAAAAAATAGAAAGAAAGATTTTCAGGCCGCTTCTTTTATTCAACAATAATGTCTTATACTACAGGACCTTGTGATTACACGAAATTGACCAAAATATTTGGATTAACTTTTCCATGAATTATCTTTTCTTACAGATTATTATGTTAATGACAATGTTGCTTGTGTGTAAAATATCATAAGCCTCCAGTGAGGCATCACTCCAGGAGGAAGATCAGTATATTTCCCTGCAGATTTTATTGCAGTGCCTCTTGATGACCTGTAAATTTTGCTTAAAAGACATTTTTGTCCACTTTTTTTTTTAAGCAAGCCCTGCTTGGGTGGGATTTTTTTAATCACAGAAAGTCATTCCTCTTGCTGCCATGTGAGGGGTTTTCACTGGTGAGACTTACACGTACACGTCCCATGGGTGGGTTTAGGGCAGGCCAGCTGTGCCAGGAGAACTGCTAATGTGCAATACCCATCCCATGAGAGCAGCTTCACTGAGGGGTGATTGCTTAGCATTTGCCACACTGAAGAGAGCACAGACAGTTACCATGTAATAGTGAATATTATTCGTGCTCACCCTGGCTTCCCTCACCCAAGCTCTTTGTGCAGCTGGGATTTCAGCTTCTTCCCATTTTTAGCACTCTATCCTCTGATGGTTGAAGCGCTGGCAGACAGCAGCAGGGAAGCTCTCCCTGACCAGCGTAAACAGTCCCTTACCAAACGGATTAGCCTGCCTTCTCTTGGAGGAGCTGTGCCGGGTGCTGTCGCCTGCCTTCTCTTGGAGGGACTGTGGTCAGGTGCTGGTGAGGTTTGCCAGCTGAGGAGAAGAAACGGGGGCTGCAGGTGATGTCAGTGATGAGTAAAGACAGACATTACGCAGCATTAGAATAACTGGCTCCACTGCATATTTTTTGGTTCAGCGATACCAGATAAAGTATGCAAATACCTCAATTTTGACAAGAAAGGGTGAGGACAAAGCAGGAAGATATTAACTTCAAGCATAATCCAAAAGACTTCCTTATCTCAAATGATTTTCTGCTTATTTTGGTTGCTTTGTGGATCAAAATGCTTGTAAGCTTGTGCTAGCCCAGCAGTACATCCTCTTGTATCTGCATAGCTTTTCCTGTTTCCTCCTACGCTCCAGACAGCTGTTTACATATTTTGTTCTTCTTTTCTCTGGATAAGGATTTTCTACGCAATATCCCAGGTAGCATTTTGTCATCGCAGCTGTGTGATAAGTGGATCTCTGTGATGGATCAAGGGAATAATGAAGAGAAAATTAAAAACATCCAAAGGTAGAGTTAGTTGTGTTCTCTGTATTCTCCTCCTGTATATATATGTCCCAATGCAGAACTGCAAACATTCAATGTACAATCTGTAATAAAAAACCCCCACAACATTTAAATAGATATGTAAAATATCCTTGTATATCCATTTCTTGTATGGGGCAATTTTGTGATTCTCTTTTTTCATGATTTCTGCTTTTTGTGAATGCCAATAAATAGGGGTAATCATTTCCTTTCCTGAGAAAATATTTGCGATATTTATAATCACATTGTCCAGGATCTGGATTTCTGCCAGATGCCAAAATAAAGCAAAATCATCCATGGGGAACTTGGTTTCCTAGGGGAAAAGGTAGCTGCAAGCACTTCCTCACATTTTCCCCCTCATTCATCTCGAATTTTAGTGACCATTTTGAAGCCAAGATGGAATGAAACACTGGAACGTAGTGACAAGGGAAGCCTCCACCCTTGCAGGTGATATAAAAGAGAGAGTGGGCAAAGTTTATACCATAAGAAACAGAGTTTTGTACACAAACAGGAGAACGAACTAGCTGACCTCAAGCATACTTACATACATACTTACACCAACTAGATGGTATGTAGCGAAAACTGTTTGGTAAAGTGAATACTGAATTACCAGGCAACTGAGGAAAAAATGTGGTTTAATTTTATATGTTCTGTTTGGTTCATTAGTTTGACAAAGTGTAATCTTAATAGTTTCCTAATGTATTTTTGGCATCTTAGGAAACTGTACAGGAATATGTCATAGTGAGGGAAAGCATTTGAGCAAGAACACCTTCTGTGACCTACTCCCTGCTTTAATCAGTAGACCATGTTACCCTATTCCTGTATTTTCATTACTTCTGACTTGGGTATTTGCTATCTGCAGGCTTTTTATTTAGTCCAGTCATTAATTTGAGGGCTTATGTTTGTATATGTTTTCAGGTTAATAGAGCAGCTCCCCAGAGCTAATGTTGTTCTGTTACGCTACATCTTTGGAGTACTGCACGGTATAGAAATGCGGTCTGAAGAGAACCAGATGAATGCGTTTAATCTAGCTATCTGCATTGCACCTAGCCTGCTCTGGCCTCCTGTTTCCTCTACTCCTGATACAGAAAGTGAATTCACAAAAAAGGTAGGAGAAACTGTGATGTAGTTAAAAGGAAAAAGAAAAGGAAAAATAACTTCCTTCTGCTCAAGCAGACCGTTGGTTGCAAATGTCAGCCAGTATCTCTGCAGATCAGTACTTCTCTTAGCAGGCCCCCGAAATGCTCACTGATCCATTATCATAATTAAATCTCTCCTGGGAGAAGGGAAGAGAGATCATAAAGAAATGCCCAATGTACTAGAGAAATCCTTCTGTCATAAAAGAGATCTCCAATTACGGCAGCCTTTGAACAGGACAGAGCAAAAAAAGGAAAAGATGTGTACAAGGAGGCCAACAGTTTTTGCACCCTAGTGAAGGATCCCAGGGGACATAGATGAAACAGTTCTGCAAAAGGCAGCAGGGAAGGAGATAAGAAGGGATGAATACCATCCAGCAACTCCTCTTCTGAAGAAGATAGGATTTGGTGTGATTTGGAGGCACCTGATAAGATAATTCTATAGACAGAGTGTAGCCAGAAAGATGGTCAAATACTAATTAGAAAAATACAGCTATTACGTCTTATTTCCCGGGAGTGAGAAGGTAAGGGGCAAAACTATTCATGGCAGGACTGGTGTCACTGCCTTAGAGAGGGAAACAAATTCATCCACAGTAGCCCTCGCATCCTTGCGTGGCCAGTGCTAGGCCTGGCCATTCTCCTAGGGCTTGGATCCCTGAGAGGAGTTCCTCGCTGCTGAGAGGTGTGGACAGCTCGTCTCGCCACCCTGTGGATTTCTTTCCAAAGTGACCAACCACAAAACCAGCCAGCTGGCTGTGCATCCCCTCCTCTCACCAGTGAGGAGGTTGGTGGTGTTGGAAGCCAGGCTGCTGCCGGGCAGCATGGTCAGAAAGGACAGGACCGCGCGGAGCAGCCAGCGAGCTGGGGAACTGGGAAGGTCTCCTTGGGTAGTAAAAGCAGAGCAAGGGGTTCTCAGGTTCTTACTGTGGTCAGAGCAGAAAATACCAGCAGGGGTAATAAACTCATCTCTGGCGCCAATGGAAGATGTGCTGCCACTCTGCAAGTTACCACAGGAGCAATAGTTGCTGCAAAAGGAGCAGCACCCACAGGTGCTTCAGGAGAAGCCATCTCACTCTTCTGGCTCCCACTGTGTGAAAGACATTCCCAAGCTTGCAGGAGATCACACTCATCTACACTACATATTACTTATCTATATTGCAGGTTTATTCTGGACGTGATAATGGAAAATCTGATGGGACATCTCTCTCCCATTTCTTTCTTGCAGATTTCTAGTCTGGTGCAGTTCCTCACTGAGAATTGCTGCAGGATTTTTGGAGAGGAAATTACCTCCCTTTTTGGAGAAATACTTATGACATGCAAGAACAGAGAGAATGGCTCAGGTAATATAGACTGATGTTTCATTCATTAATTTACACACCAATTAAACAGCTAAACCCAGCCACACAAAAGATTATGAATATTCTATGAAAGGATGCTGTTTCCCCTGCATGTTGTGTACCCAAATAAGCACTTATTTCTTGCTGTTTTCTTTATAAATAAAAGGAAATAAAAAAGAAAATGAATGATAGGAAGGAAGGAAGGAAGGAAGGAAGGAAGGAAGGAAGGAAGGAAGGAAGAAAGAAAGAAAGAAAGAAAGAAAGAAAGAAAGAAAGAAAGAAAGAAAGAAAGAAAGAAAGAAAGGAAGAATCCAGTTGAGCTTTCCTCTCAAATACAGATTTTTTTGCCTCCGAGTTATATCAGAAAGTCAGAGAGCTGCAATGGATTTCATATAGATGTCATGCCATCATATTAGGGTTGAAAATATCTGTTCTTTATTACTAAAAGATAGAGGTCTCCAGATTTTTTATATTTGCAGATTTTGTGCTTAGCATAGAAAAATGAAGGAATTTAGAAGCTGAAAATGTCTCATTAACTAACTGATAATATGCAAAGTGTTTCAGAATATCACTAATCCCCTTTTCCTCTTCAGCTATTTGTCAGTGTATGTTTTTTTTCGGGAAGGTTGAGATCTCTCCTGAAAATATTTCTGTAACAGCCTTTCTGTAAAGTAAATATTGCCACGGCTAGCCTATGCTGACAGTGACTATGGCACTTGATAGTGCCAGCTTGACTCAGTGTGACCATCCTAGACTCTCCTGCCCTGTCTCCTGTGAAATCTTGTGACATTTGCCCTTCCTCCCCACACCAGTGGGAACTCAGGGAACCTGCTGACTTGCTCTGCTGGGACTGAGCTCAGCCCCACAGTAGGTTACAGCAGCTCATCAGGCTTGCAAGCCTGCCCTGAGCCATGGTGTTCAGTCTGCTGCAAATGTGAGATAATTTAAGTTAGTTTACCCCAGAGCAAAAGAGATTTATTGTAATTCTGTAAAATTATCAGCTATATGGAACAAGGCACAGGGGCACACTGCTCAGCTGAAAGGGGAGACCTGTCTTCATAGGGTGACTGTTAAAACTCTTGTAATTTTGGAAACACCATAAAAGTATACGAGGTGTGCCCTGTTTTCTTCGTTTGCCTAAAAGAAAAAAAGGATTAAATGATCATCTCATAACAAAAAGAAATATTCAGTAAGTTACAAATTTAATATTCTATGTGTAAATTGTTGTTTACACTTGGATTACTAATGCTGCTGCAGAAAGTCCTGACTTGGAAAAAAAAAAAAAACTCACCTTTATTTGTCCCATCATCATCTGTTTCTCAAATGTACTGCAATTTAACTCTGCAATTTAACTGAAATTTCAGTTTTCCTTTTCACAGTTAGAAGGTAATTCTTTTTCTGAAATTACAGACATTTCTTCTTGAAGGATCTTTAAAGTATTAATGCTCCCTGAAGAGTAAGGAAGAAAAATATGACTGCCTGTCGGCAGGGTGCTTTGGTTACTAACATGCTAACAAGTGTTTTGTCTTTGCAGATGTTGCTTCCCTCCATCTGAATGACTCTTCCTATGACAGTCTGGAAAATGAGCCGAATGATGAAGCCGACTCCTCATCTAGTGACTGGATTAAGAACAGAGATCAGGATAACAGGAGCAGGGAGTCTGTCTTTACTCTGAGCGATGGTGATTCAGAGCAAACAGAGGTGGATGAAATCCAAAACAAAAGCAAATCAAAACAGTTGACGATTTCTGTTGATGTACACCATAAGTTTTCATCGCAAGAAAACTCAGAGAATGAATCTCTCTGCTCCAGTGCATTGGGCTTCTCTTCGACAACTACCTCAGGTGCTCTTAAAACCCCAAGGAGACACAGGCGCTCCTCAGAGCCCGCAATTGGCCTTCTGGCCCCTGGTTTCACCCGCCTCAGTGAAACGTGTGAGAAGGCAGCGCGCAAAGCCAGCTGCGACGTTTTCCTGTCTCACGAAGATGAAGACTATCTCCACCAGCTTCGTTCTTTACAGATGGAAGGGCAAAAGCTTATCAATCAAAGCTTGATTATAGGGATTAATGTGGGCAAAAGTGACAACACAAGGCAAAACATAGAAAAGAAAGACCTGCCCCATTGCCTCCTGCCTCCAAACCCAGAGGGATTAAATATTTGCTCAGGATTTAGCTCTTCTAGCTTGTCTTCTCCTGGGACATCTCCATCTTTGTCATCAATGAGCTCCCTGGACAGTGCTTTTTCTCAGTTTTCAGACCAATCTGTGTTTACTCCAACTGAAACCTCCTCCCCTTTGGATAGCACTTTCCAGTTGCTAAAGAAACACAAAGACACTGCTGCTGAAGCAGGTGATGACTATTTGATTAAGCCCACTGGGGTAGCAGCGCCTCCAAAACCTACCGATGCTTTGGTTGAGGAGGGCTTGGTGGAGACCAACAGCAGGCCAATACCTACGAAACCTACTGAAGTAGTGGATGGCTATTTGGTTACGTCTGACACTGAGCCATTACCTCTGAGAATCACAGGAAGAGACAGACTAGATCCAAGATCAAAGAGGAGGTTTAGAAGAGCATTGCAGCAATCCAAAGTTTGAAGAGATCGACCAAAGCTTTTTGAGAAGGAACCTTACGCTTAAAATAAACACCATAAAATGCCTTTGGTGTTAATGTGTGTTCATTTTAAGTTTAACATCCAGGCTGTTTAAATATAATCTAGCAGTCCCAGAATTCATGGGTTTTCTTTTTTTCTTAGGGAATTGTTAAAGTAATTTTCCCATGTAAAGTTTTGCAAGAATATTGTAAGAATAACAAAAATTGTTGAAGAAACTGAATGCTCCCTAAAATATGAAAAGGTCCCAGGAAATGCTTAAGAGAAGTACCCTGTCGACTGGCCCTGCCGGGTGCTTGCTGGGACTCTCCCCTTGACTACTCATGTGTTGAGCCTTGCGGATGTGAGTCCCAGTCCTTGTGGTTTTGACGTAGTGTGCGAAGTCAGCATAGATCCCATAACTGTGGTATTATACTACTGGTCTGAAACTGATAGGTATTACTTCCATTGTCCTCCAAGACTATGTGTGTTGTTTTCTGTATGTTTATACGGTATGTTTGATAGGTGTAGTTATTTCTTTCACACTGCAAAAAAAGCAAAAAAAACTCATAAATATGTAAAATTAAATGCTGAAGCTTGTAACTAACACCTCCCAACTCTACGTTTTTCATTTATTGTGCTGTTGGCTGTTCTGTTCATATTTAAGTTGTGAATAGTTTCTTAACATTGCTGTAAATGGCATTATGTATTATTCCAAGCAGAACACATGTAATTTTATTATGCAGCATCTAAAACATCATATAATATATTAAAAGTAATGCATTATCTAAATGCTTTGAGTTTGTATAATATATCCTGAAAATTTTTGCTATTATATATGTTCTGAAAAGAAATGTGTATTTTTGTACTTGCAAAAACTGCTGCTAATTTTACGAGTTCTGTTTTGTTGTTACAGCACTGGTATTGATGTGTATGCATTCAATGCTATATATTAAATATTATTTGTTATGTCATAAATTCAGTTTATACTGTGTAATTTTTCTTTTAGGTGTCAGTGCTACAAGCTATTGCAGAAGCAAAAGTCCCAGTGATGCCACTGCAAAACTTACATGGGAAAGGACTGCAGCATTTCTCGTCCTCTTTTGAGTGGCATCATTCATATTGTATGTCATCATGTGGTTGAGTTTTGTGACATTTTAGTCATATTTAACAAGAATTCTTACCCCTTTGCTCTTCATTTGAAGGGAGGAGAATGTCTTAAGCTAGTGGAATGGAGTCAACACTACAGAGGTGCAGAGAGCGCTTTTCAAGAAATAAAAAATAGGTTGGAGGTGGCCAAGATTATTTTCTTTAGTGTTGGCAGGGTTGTGGAGAATCAACAAGGAATGACAATGTTAAAGTAACATGTGAACACGCAGTGCTTCTGCAACGGCAGCGATTCATTAGCTTTCCCTTTGCAGAACCCCCCAGCGCTCCAATTAAGAGCAGCCAGTGCTGGGGTTTCCACACTGTTCTCTTTAACTACACCCTGGCAATGGCACCTACGCTCCTAAATTGTGAAGCACTTCTGGAAAATGTAAACACTGTCCACTGCTCTAAGCAGCTTCCAAGTATTATCGATGTAAAAGATTTACAGCTTTGTGACAGCACGAGTGAATAGTCTCCAATAGCTTCAAAGCGACATCTTACAAAGTTAGAGATATCCTTCCTTGAAAACAGGATCGCAGCCTTGTTGTTTTGAAGTCTGATCCTGAAATTATCGTATCTGTGAGCACAGCTGCGTCTGTAGAGACCATGTAATGCCATAAAACGTCATGCACTTAGCACTGAACTAACCTGTATAATTTTTTGCAAGCTCAAGTACTTCACTGGAATTTATTCTTACATTTTTCAGATTCCAACATCTTTAATGAAAATATTGGTACACAAATCTGATCTTTTCACCTTCCAAAGGTAAATTCCTTTTTATATATTTTGAGTCCTTTTACCTAATAGTCCTACATATTCACCTCCTTAAAACAAAAAGAAGACTCTATTTTGAAATAAAACAGCTACTCTGCATTTCTGTTCAAAGTGGTAAGAAGCATATTGCTGTGCTCTCCTGCCAAGATTACATCAAGTAGCAAATGCTGATTCATTGCAACAATAATAAAGCTTTAGAAAAATCTCTGGTCTCTACAATATAAATGTTCTGTCCTACAAATGATATCTTCCAGCAAGTCATTTATCTCTGCTAGTCCGAAGCAAAAGTATATCCAAGAGTGCTTCAACGGGAAACAAATTATGTGCCTGCTTTTGAGCTGTAGCTAATGGCAGAGCGCTTTCAGATTTAAACATATGGTGAACAAGCTGAGTGTAGATTTACTACAGTTTAAAACGCACTTCTGACTTGTTGGACATGTACCCGGCTCTTGCTTGTGGCCCGCTCTGTGACGGCCACGAGGGCGAGCGCGAGCAGGGGCTACCGCTGCCTACAGCTCGGTTCCAGGGAAATAAATCCTGCTAAAACCTCAAATAAATTATACCAAACATTCTCAGAGGATCAGATGCAACTCTGAAGACTCCAGTGCAGCAGCGTTTTGCTATCAGTAGGAAGGAGATGGTTAAAGTACTAGAGATTCCTCCTTCCTTCCCATGGGAACTCAGAGAGCCTGGGGAAAGGGTCTCTGTTTTGGGGCAAGTTAAGAAGAAGGTTTTGTCGCTCATGATTTTTTCTGTGAGGCTGCTCATGGTCTGTGAGAAGGTTTTGGGCTAAGGGGAGCTGCTGTCCTGCCCGGGGGCCCTGGGCCCGTGGACACCACGTCTCCTCTTGCCGCAGACAACGGCTGCTTTGGGTTCAATGACGGAGTTGAGGCAGCAGCTGCTAGGTGAGAGGTTTCCACAACATCTTCTGCTTTCCTGGAGCAGGAAAGACAAAAAAAAAGTGTAAAATAAATGACTGACTTCAGGCTGAAAAAGCAACACTGACTGCCCATTCACTGCTGTCAAACACACCAAATGAAATAAAATGACAAATTACTTCTCTCGCTTGCTCTTTCTGTCCCATAGGAGTTCATGATCTTATCAAAGCTGAGCATCCTGCCTCTGGTTCAGAAGTACTAACCAGCTTTCCTTTCAGGTGGTTTTGGAGATTAATTTAACTTTAAAGTAATTTGTCCTCAACCTGCTTTGAAAGTTGCTGGGCGCTAGGGGGGCTTTTTCCGTTCTGTCTGTTGGTCTCGTAAATGCTGTTACTTCTTCCCTGCAAGCTTTATCTCTCCAGTACAGTCCAATCTGGGACAAAAGAAGATTCGTTGCATCTATTCTTCACTTAAACTAGATTATACAGTTCCAGCAAAACAGATTAGAGGTCCTGGGGTGGAAGCACAGCCCGTTAACTGAAGGTGCCTCTTTATCCATGCCCGAAACTGCCAGGCTCGTGTTAATACTTGTTGGTCCAACTTCTTTCCTGTTCCGGGGACACAGTCTGGCTCCAGAATCTCATCGTCTGCAAGTTATTTCCATCTTCGCTGCCAAAGCTTTGTGGCAGGAAAGGGAAACTCACCTGCCCGTTTCCTCTTCCAGTCCCGTCTGGTCCTGCTTGTCCTGTCTCTGTGCGCCACCAAGGCCAGGTCAATCTGCTCATGGTGCCTGTGCAGCACGAGCCGAGCACGGAGGCGTCACCTGAGCGGCAGCTCTCTGCACCGCTGCTGCACGAAGCGCAGGGTGAAACCTCTGCCTGCTGGAGCAGGGCGGTTCGACTAGGTGACCTCTAGGGATCCCGTCCAACCTCAACCATTCTGTGACTCTCTGTGAAACCTGCTGACCATTCTGGATTTAGCACAACTATAATGACGTCTCACTCAGACAATAAATTTGCTAATGGCATTTCTCGGGAGCACGGACTTGTTACTTCGTTTTCTACTACATTCACAGCCCAGTCCCATGCCCATGCCTGGAGCAAGCAAGGAAACAGAAGTTGGTGCTTCGGTTGATTTCCTTCAATCCCAAACGTACCTATTCCCGGCTGTTTAACCAGACGTAAAGGAGGTGTGATTTATAGCGGGAGTGTCTCTGTTCTGCTTGGTTAACAAGCTTCACTCATGTGGAGAAGATGCAGAGACCTTCTGTTCTTGGAATCTCCTGAACTGATTACTGAAGTCCTCTGATTCCAAATGAATATGGAAAAAAAATCTTCATAAAGTGTTTCTTGTTTTGTTTTTACTGTTCCAAATCAACCCAGAGCTTGTGTACACTATTTTTAGTCGAACCACCCCCTCTCAAAGATGGTTAAGGGTAGTATCGTGCTGGTGACATGTAGTAAGGCATGGGAGAGTCCTGAAGGACAGGGCTGAAGGCAAAGCACCCTCTTCTGGAGTCAAGCCCTGCTGCCAGGAGCTGGATGTTGGATCCAATTGCTACCAGTTAGACCAAAGTCTCTGGCTGCAAACCTTGCCTTTATACCCAAAGAATCTGCTCTGATGCTCGAGACAACCCTTGTCCCTGGTCTGAACTGTTATCTCTCCTCAGCACTATGGTGGCTGAGAGCTGCCTGCTTCATCCTCCAGCTTGCAGGAGTCTTCACTGCTGCTCCTGTGGGGTCTATGAACCACCACACTGTTCAACCATCTCTCTCTGTCTAGGTACTCCTCTAGCAGATCCTGCTGCACTTGGAAAAGCCATCATTAGACACTATTTATATGCAGATCACAGGATAATTCAGGTGGGGAGAGACCTTGGGAGGTCTCCAGGCCAACCTCCTGCTCACAGCAGGGTCAGCTCTGAGGCCAGACCAAGTTGCTCAGGGAGGCACCCGGCTGGGTCTTGAGAACCATTGAAGACAGAGACTACACGTGGGCAACCCATGCAGTGGTCACACTGACCTCATGGGGGAATATTTCTTGTTACATCCATTCTTTTATTCCAGTTTATGCCAATAGCCACCACTAGGAAACACCTGCCTCCATCTGCCCAGTCACCTCCTCATAGACGCAGGGAGCTGCTCACAGGTGCCCCTGAAGCTGTCTCCAGTCCAGGCTGGGTTTCCAGTCTGTCCTCACAGGGCAGGTGCTCCAGCCCTGACCTTCTCTGTGGCCTTACCCTGAACTTAGTTGTTCATTGATCATAGAATCATAGAGTAGAACAGAATCATAGAATGCTTAAGGTTGGAAGGGACCTCTGGAGGTCATCTAATCCAACGCCCCTGCACTCGCAGGGTCTCCTAGAGCATGCTTTTCTCCTGTTAGCGGGCCCCAAACTGGATGCAGTATCTAGTATGTGCTCTGCTGAATGCTGAGGAGAGGTGGATCATCCCTTCCCTCTGTCTCTGCTTTTGCCCACCAGCCCAGGGTGCTCTTGGCTGCTTTTGCTGCCAGGGCACGCTGCTGCCTCATGTCCAGCTCACCAAGAAAGACCCTCAGGGCCTTTCCATCAGCAAGTGTGAACTTCTTATGTGACATACGCTTTATCCTTAGGCTTTGAATTTCATCACAATTACAATTTTCCTGGAGTTTCCTAAGATGAAATTGCCATGTGGAAGCAGATCAGTGGAATACTTCTTTTCTGGTTAGCTTTGCCTCCGTGTCCCATTTGCTGGGTTTGCTCATGCATTGGAAAAAAAGGAGCAAACACAATATAAAAAACATGATCGGGGAAAGTGTGTTCAAGTGGAGTGCATCAGATTCGTGGTAGCAACTCATTCCCTTCCACATGAGTGTACGTGTGCATGTCTGTTACCAGTTATCATCTGGAAGCTGTAGGGAAGAAATGACTTAAACCAGACAAAGGAAATTTTTATATATCCGACACAGATTACTGACGTGGGCTCATGGCTGGAGGAGGGATGGCAATGACCCCAGAACTCGTCCCCAGGTCATCAGAGAGGTGGGATTCTTTGCCATTCTTCAAGACTGGCAAAATTCAGCCAAAGGTAGTAGTATCAGATACCTGAAGTAATTTGGAACAGATAGCGTTGCTGATGTTTGAAATAATCCAGAAAATTTCTAAGAAACCAGCAAAAGGCCTCGTCTTACACCTGATCTTCAGATTCCCNCGTCCCCAGATCATCAGAGAGGTGGGATCAGACTCCCATTCTTCAAGACTGGCAAAATTCAGCCAAAGGTAGTAGTATCAGATACCTGAAGTAATTTGGAACAGATAGCGTTGCTGATGTTTGAAATAATCCAGAAAATTTCTAAGAAACCAGCAAAAGGCCTCGTCTTACACCTGATCTTCAGATTCCCTTTTGTATCAGGAATTGAGGTGATGATGGTATGCATTTCCCCACAGACCACAGACAGGTGAATACTCACAGAAAGACGTGCGGGACAGCCTCATACACACCCAGCACGTGAGGAACCATCGGTAGGAGAAGCCATGGCCATGGTCATGCTCAGGACATCTCACCCGCCAAGGGCTGCGTGAGGGAAGAGGAGGGCACACAGAGCCCCGCTGAGCCTTGTCATTGGTGTTTGTGGGAGTCCACTTCTCCTTGGAATGGGCCTTCACTCCTGCCAAGTGTGAAAGGCGGAGAAGCACCGTGTCTGCTGGCTACGGGCAGCCCCAGATAAACAGTGAGGGAGTAGAGCCAGCTCGCTTTCATGCACAGAAGCACTTGCATGATTTCACATATTCTCGAGGTCCATTAATATTGTCTCTGCATTGAGGCCACTGTGAGGATAAACTAAGTGACCCATTAGAGCTGAAATACTTGGTTTAAGGTGTTGAATATTTCTACTGTGATACAGTTGCCATATGAGGCCTAAAGATTTTGGGCACTCTTGTGTTTTATAAATATGTGCAATGCATTCTGTGATGGTTTTTCTTAACACTAGGTTTGCTTTAGGCCTTATTTTGCCTAGATTTTTTTAGTGGTTTGATGGTAAATGTCAACAGTTCCTAGAGGACAAGTAGTCTAGTAGCTACTGCCAGTTGTGCTAAGTCAAATATTTAAGAATTTAGCTATTCAATGACCCTATGTAAAGGAGGTGATTCCAATGTAGAAATGATTTCTCTGTACTTGATCCTCTTGTCACATATTATTTCGGTCAAACTGCTATAAATTCACTCTTGCAAGTGCAGCTGTGATTCTGACTTCACCACGCAAGGAGAGGCTGCCATCCTGCTGCCCTTGCACATGCAGAGCTCCCGCACGTCTCCCTGCTGAAGGGAGGGCAGGGGGAGCACAGGACCATCTACGAGATGAGGGTGGGGGAGAGATGGGGCCACATCATCTATCTGTGCAGACGGGGCAGATTGATGGTTGAAATTATGAATCCTCACAGTAAGTTCTTACAAAAGCAGCTCCTGTGTGCCCTGTTGGCTTTGGTGTTTAAAGTCCAGCTCCCAAGCACAAGGACCTGGTGAGCACCAGCAGGGCGATGCCAATGGGAAGCCCCATAACTCATCCATGCCTTGGAATCCCTCAGCAGAGCCCTGGGCACATCTGACACCACCACCCCTGTTCATAAGGGCCTTTGGCTGCAGGAGCCTGGTGTGATCAGACAGCCAAGATGGTACCTGCCCCTGACCATTTTTCAAGCAACATTCAGGCTCTGAGGATTGAAGTGATGAGCACAGGTTGGCACCTAAAGATGCACATAGTTGCTTAGACCCACCTGAATATGTGCCCAGCATTGCTACATGCCTCTCTTTAAATAGTTAAATACTTGCAAATATGTGGCCAGAAGCAAAACCTGGTACAGTAAAAATATTTCTCCTATATATTTTTCACCTGTAATTTATTTTTAACAGGTATTCAGGCTCTGGAAAAGTTTCAATGCCCACAACAAGCCTTTCTGTGTATAAACACCTGAAAGACGTTTTACTTTTCCGTGTAGACACAGCATTAGGGCAACGGAAAGTGCTTAGGCTTGGGCTTAGCTCAAATTTGCAAATAGTCCCGGAGAAGTCTGCTAAGATTGTGTATGTGCTAAATTCCTTATCGGACTGGAGCTGGTATTGGACTGGAGCTTCATTTTTCAAATAAATTAGAAACCAGACCAGATGTTTCTGCTGGAAAAATTGCTCGCAAACAGGTTTCCATCTTCGATTTTAATTTATATTACAGAGATCTATCTGTTATTTTACCAAGGAGAGATTTTGAATATATTTTTTCACTGTGGTAAGAACCAAGTAAAAGTATTCAGTACTTCTGCATCCGGTCTGGATTTAAAAAAAAAAGAATTTGTGCAATAAAATGTTTGATAAAACCAAAGTCTGAATTTTTTGCATTTTTTTACCTTTAGATATGAGTTTACAATATGCTTGTCTGAGGTGTATAAATTCAACAGCTTAGTAATTAGTTTATTACACAGAAACTGCAGGCTCCAGCCTCGCCAAGAATTTTTATAATGTAAATTCTTCACTTTTCTCACCTTCAAAAAGTCCATAAAAGCCACAGCTCTGCAAATGGGTCTCTGTGAACAAAATCCTGGCCCTTCCTTGTGGTCAGGAGAGGCAGGCAGCGTGGGCCCAGAAGAGGCCCAACTGCGAAATGAATTGCTAGGCCAGGCCTACCCTTCCAAGGTATTTTTATCTTTAATACAGCCTGCATGTGAATTTACTTAGCTCTCAGCTAGGAATGCATAGACTCTAATCTTATAAAGCGATGAATGCTCTCCAAGCTAATTTTCCTTCATGGTTGGCACAGAATCAGGCTCTGAAAACTATCTAACAGAACCAGCAAAAGCGTCTCCCTGGGGCTGAGGATAATAGACGTCCTGGAAGTGCTTGTAGCTCCTGGTGGCTAAAAAGGAAACCCAAGCTGCTCTAGACACCCATAGGGATTGCCTCCACTCCAACAAACTCTGTAACTGAAGGTCTGGTGGGGCTAAAATGTTGTGCGTGTCCAAGAGGAGAACAGAGGCTGAGGTTCTGCCTCGGGGTAAGGGTTGGGGAGAGCACCTAGGCATGTCTGCAGCGCTGCGTGAGGCAGGGAGGCTGCTCTCAGCAGTGAGCAATGAGCAATGTGTATGTTACTTCCTCTCACTTCACATTTTCTTAGCTGCCTGGGTGCATCCTTAGATGCCCGTGCCCGCTAGCTGCCATTAGAAATCTAGGCTGGCGTTGTCACTTGAATGGAAACCCTGCTAACAATTAATACTGGTTCTGAGCTTCCATCCCTCAGTGTCTGGTCCATTTCTGTCTCTTTCATCCCAGCGTGGCAGTTACAAATACTGCACCTCCCCTTGGTCCAGCACTGCAAGCTCTGACATGTATTTCATTCTTCCTCCAAACAGCACCTCTCTGCTCCTCAGCTATGTGTTCCCAGCAATAGCTTGCCATAGACCATAAGCTATAGAACTGCTTGTGTGAAATGTTCTCCTGGCACAGGGAGGGAAAGTGATGCCTGTAGCCCTACTGCCTTCTTCTACCATCTCTTGTCCAGACTTACTTCTTCTCCACACTTACAGGAAAGACACACTTACAGAGTGCCCTGGACAATTGAATTGTGCCCCTGAATGGAGTTCATTTGTGTAGGGGAAGATCCACAATTGCTCTGGCTGAGGAGTTCAGTGTCCCTTGATGCCTTTGTACACCCATCCCATGGGGCCAGGTTCAGCCTCCTGGAAGC
>VWPW01007398.1:0-32147 GCA_013389825.1 Crypturellus undulatus
CTTTACATTCCTCAGTGCAAATGATCAGCACCCATTTTATGGCTGGGCTGAGGAGAGATGAGGCAGAGAAGGAAGGTTTTGGGAACACATCAAGGACAGGTCTCAGCTTCACATCTGCTGGAGCTACAGAAAGGTAACAAAACCACTCTGCTAGAATTGGATCCAGAAAGATCTGCCTCAGAGTGTGTGTTCTCATCTATCTATTTGCAAAACACTATATGTAAAACACTATATGAATCTAAAATGCATGTGTTCTCATCTATCTATTTGCAAAACACTATATACAAAACACTATATGAATCTAAAATGTAAAACACTATATGAATCTAAAATACATTGAGTATCTTGCAAGTACCATGCCAGTTAGACTGGAGAAANATGCCCATTTTATGGCTGGGCTGAGGAGGGATGAGGCAGAGAAGGGAAAGTTTTGGGAACACAAGGACAAGTCTTGGCTTCACATCTGCTGGAGCTGCAGAAAGGTAACAAAACCACTCTGCCAGAATTGGATCCAGAAAGATCTGCCGAGGAGTGTGTGTTCTCATCTATTTAGTCAGCAAAACGCTATATGAATCTAAAATGCATTGGGTGTCTTGCAAGTACCATGCTAGTTAGACTGGAGAAATTGATATATAAAAATGATCAGGCATTTCTAAAAAAATGTGATGTATTTCTCTTAAAGCAACTGTGTTGGCCTTATAACCATAAGTTTACTAAGCAGAGCACAAGTCCATGAGTGTATTCTTATAACTGCCCCCAGGGTGGGTTTGGCTTGTGCAGTGGTTTCGGGTCACACCTGCATGAAGTACCCACAGCTGCTTGCTGCATACATCCCCTTTTAGGGAACAGTTCTTCATCATCGTTTGTGTTCCCTGTTGGCCCTGTGACATCAGGGGGTAGATTGGCCATTGGTTTGTGCATGACTTTTCTACGCTACCAGTAAGGCTCACAAAGAGCAGGACAAGCTCCTTCCTTCTCACTGTACTCAAGGGTTTTGTGAAGTGTGTGTTTGAAGGCACATGTGTGTTTCATCAGCTGGGCCACTAAATAAAATTAAGCTCAAGTTTGGGCATGCTTTATCCAAAGGGAGCTTGAGCTCAGAATATTGCTCTATCCAAGGGGAGCTTGAGCTCGGAATGGTGGCCCCCACTTTGCAAGGACATCTCTTGCATCGCTACAGAACACAAATTTCTGCCTAATGCTATTCCACTCCCCTTTCCTAAGAGAAAGAGAATATTCCTTATTCCGGAGGCATAGTCTGTAAGCTCCTTAGCCAGCGTAGCTTCTGACAAGCCTTGCCCTGCTAGTCCTCACAAAGCAGCCCCGTGTACCCTCGGCTCGGGCTCCGCGGCTGCGGTGACAGAAGCAGGGCACGCTGAGTGCCACTTCTCGAGCAACGAGCAGCGAACTGCTTACACAAATCCTCCTCGTGATGCTCTTGAAGCGCCTGGCCCAGCACGACAGCATCCCGCACGGCAATGCGGGGCTGCACACCTGGAAGAGCCATCCAGCCGGCAGCTTTTGCATAGCTCCCTGCCGTAAATATTTAATTATCGTGAGATTTCTTCTGCGCAGACCTCAAAGCCTTTTTCAGTATCAATACTTGCTTGAGTTATGTGCAACCATCTTTCACCTTGATGGAATATGCTCAGGAGCGAAGATAAATATTTCATAAAAGTGTAACTAAAAGCTGTTTGTAGACTTTAAGTGACCTGCTGCCTATTCTGAAGTGAGAGGAAGTACTTCAAGAGTGTATTAATTTCAAATAATTTTAAAGAAGTCTTATATTTGCTGCATATCTGCTTTACCCAGCTGAAAGTGAAGGCCAAGATGACTCGGTCATTACTTTGTACCGTGAATTCACTATCTTTCCTTCATACAACATACACAGCGTGATTCAAGGTTAAGCATAGAATATCAAAAGACTCATAACATGGATGATTTTAATGGTAAAGGAGCCTTGACTTTTACTGATTATATTAGTTCAACTAAAATCGACCTTCAGTATATGAAGATTTCATTTTCACAAATAAATGGTATGACCGATGCCTTTTACTAGGGTTACAAAAAAAAAGTAATAAGGATTGAAGCTTTCAAGGCCACAATCTCTTTTTTTCAGTTAAAATTACAGGTAACAGGAGGAAGGACATAGTTATAAAGTCTTAAAAGCTGAGCTAATCTTTTTTGTTTGTTTCTTAATAAAAGGGAATAGTATAACTATTTACTCGATTCTGCCAGCTAGCATTGCTGCTAAATAACATGCTACTTTCCAGCATTATCACCAGAGTTGTCGTTTGTGCATATTTATTCAGTTAATGGGATAGATTTACTACAAGTATTGAATAATTTGGACCCAGGCTGTACTGATGTATTTTATGGCATGTGGTCAACACAGCTATTACAGCACGGGTCTGCAACTGCTCTATAAACTGCAGCATACAGTCATTAAAATGAATGAGCGCAAGTGTTTGTTATGCTGTTTTTAATTATATGTTTATCTCTTTCTCTTTTATACTTCCATTTTATTTATACCACATGTGGTCACATATGGGCCATAGATGTCATCTTAGGGGTTTTAGTCAAAGCCTAGGCAATCATCTTTATTTAGGAGAGTATAACTTACCTTAGCAGCAATTATAGGGCTATACATCTTAATTTGCATGCATATTCCTGATTTGCAGTGAGATCCGATACCCAGAGTTGAGGATATTCTGACGGAAAAAGGAGCAAATAAATTTCTCCGCTATATGGAGTGTCGACTATTGGAGGGACTATGTTAATAGTTCTCACAGGTTAAACATAGATTTATTATTTAAGTAGACATTTACATTAAGATCTGAACATTTATTGGAGAAGTTTCTTTAATAACTTGTATAGAAAGGAAAATGCCAGAGGCAGGAACTCCTTAAGTATTGGTTAAAGCACAGGTTAAAGGCTCAGTTCGGTTTTCTTAAAAGTTCTGCCATGTAGATAAATACCGTTACCTGATGAAAATTCATCTGAAAAGATAATACAGGTGTTAGAGGCCGTGTCTGGTAGCAGGGCTCTACAAAAGCTGCTGGTGGACATTGGGGACTAGAAACCAGAACTCATGTAATGCCACAAGGCATTGGCATCCTGTTAGATCTGTTGTTTATACCATGAAGGCCTTTTGACTTATTCTTTTATTCTTTTTGGCTTATGGGCTTATTCTTCGTGTGATCTTAATGGTGGAAACAGGCCAGAAAGACTGAAAGGAGATAGAAAGCACATTTTCAGGGAGTTGTAACCTTCAAATTTGCTTTCTGTGAATGTTAATGCCAGAAAACACAATCCTCTGAGCTGTCATGAAAATCAAGGACTTTATTAATCGCCAGTCTACTCACCCCTTTAGACAATTAGCAGTGCAAAGATAATGTGCAGACACCTGGATCTATGA
Organism: Crypturellus undulatus; assembly: GCA_013389825.1. NCBI lineage: Eukaryota > Metazoa > Chordata > Aves > Tinamiformes > Tinamidae > Crypturellus > Crypturellus undulatus. The sequence continues at coordinate 3,419 of VWPW01007398.1, forward strand.
GAATTTACATATATACTTTACTTTCTCCATTGGGTAGCCTGTCTATTATATTCCAAACATTGGCTCAAGGTCTGTATCTTTCACATGACAGAATGCGAACAATTTATGCATTTAGCTAAATCAGCTTAACCTGGGTCAAACTACACCCATGTTGGAGCTCTGCCATCATAAGTGAAAAAGAATGATAGATCTGATGGTACAAGTCCTAATGAAGGAGAAACACTGACACTGGGCTGATCAACAGTTCAAAAATGACACAACCAGCTGCCTCTGAGGACAGGATCAGGTCTATTGAAATGATCAATTTAAGTTTTAAATTATCCCTTTAAATGTTTAAAATAGAACACTGGCAGAGCTGTGGAAAAGAAATCCCTTTATGTCAAACAGTAATTACATCTGACTTCTCCACCAAAAATGGAAGTGGTGTGGTACTACTACATGATAACTGATTAAAAGTGTAAGATTCTTTTTTTTGCATGGTTCAGATGGTGCACTGAACTAGATCGCTTTGTTACTAGGGCACCCAGCTCTCCCTTCTTGGAACCCTGCTTGAACTCTTTGCTTAAATGAATACACTGGTTTTGCTCCGTCATTAGTAGGCAGTAACTCATGGCAAAACGCATTGCATTTAATTCAGGACAGTTGGCAGTCTCTGCACAAGAGAGATTCCAAAATGAGCCGGTGTGTAAAGGGGGGGAATGGCTTCAGCTTAGAGCTGGGGTTACCTCTAGGGCAAGGAGGGGATTTTCTCACTCCAGCTGTCTGTATCCGAATGGGTATTCAGTTCCTGGTGCTCTGAGACCTGTAATCTTGGTGGAGGAAGGGGGAGAAAAAAAAAAAAAACTCCAAAATGCTCAATCGGAGAAGAGAAAATTGTAAATAAGCCATGTTAAAAAAAACAGGAATATACATGCTCACGCATCTATCACCTACATTTCACTTACAATGCCAAACAGAGAGGATGAATGAGGGCTCAGCTCAGTTAGTAAGAGTGCAAAAATCAACAGCGCTAAAGCTACTTTTCAGGTTAGCATAATCTTCTATCTGCAAACACTGTCTGTTTTATCTGATTTTTTTTTATTGGACAGCTGTGATCTTCTCCTTTCAAAACCTTGTCAGTGCTGTTCAGCAGAAATGTAAGTGATATGATTAAGGAACATGGCATCTTGTATAATCGGTCGTAATCATTATCTAGGGGTTTCAGTAACATGACACATGCACAGCAACAGCAGCATCTGCTCTGGACTGACAGATATCTCAAGCTCAGAATGATGGAAGCACACTCAGGGATTTGTAAACTTGTCTTGGCTAATGCCACTATCCTGATGTGAACCTGTTGTTGACTATACTGCTTAAAGGCCAAAGATTAAAAGTGTTTTCTAAAGTTCATCCTATCCCACATGCACCTACATCTCTGGCTGGGATGGGATGTATTACCTTAGCAGACCTTTCTCACTTTCAGCAATAGGATGGTTCTTTTGAAAGCATCTGCAAAATGCAGGTTTTATTTTTATAGTATTTCCTCAGTGCACATCAGGTTGGTCTTTCAAAAACGCTTCAGTATTGGCTTAACTTTGTTACACCAGCCCTGCTCCAGGCACTTGGAAAGGGAGATCTGAAGTCTGTTTCTTCCTTAGCCTGAGGAGACCAGAATCCAGTTTCTCACTTCACGCGAGTGTTCCCTAACCACCGTGCTATAAAAGATCTGCAAGAAGCAGAGATGAGAGATGTTTGCCATGCCTTCTTGTTAACAGGGTCACTGGAAGGCAAATGGCAGGGAGCCAGAAGGAGAACAAACTAATGAAAATCAAGCCAGAAATGGGATACATGCAGGGTTTTTTCTGCATTTTTTTAAATTATTTTGTTTTGTTTTTTGGGTTTTTTTGACAAAATTTAGAACAGCTGTTGGCTGCATTAATTTACTCTTGAGGGCTGACTGATTGCCAAGGCCGTGGACAGGATCATCGCTTTTGCACATCAACTGTGGAAATTCATCTTTCTCCCATATTGTCATCAGAACTTGGAGTGTTGGGCATGTCTATATGTTCATTTATTGTGATTCCAAAATTTTGGTCTTGGTTTTTTCTAGACAGGATCTTGTATTCAGTCTGTTTCATTCAACTTTGTGTAAAGTCTACTGCAAATTTATTTCTGGGAACATCACAAGCCAGTGAGTGTCATGAAATCAGGCTTGCCATGCAATGAAGCAAAACGTGTTTCATGCAAACATGGTAGTTCATAAAGGTAAGGTCCGTGCAGGAAGGCTGTTCTAGCCACACCGTTTCTTGTAGATCTGTCATACAACTCAGCTTGCAGATTGTGAGTCACAGCTGGCAGATCCCAAGTAATATTTAGGATTGTTCACAAGTAACACCTAGGATTGAATTTGTTCCCCAACCATGTGAATGACCAAATTAAAAAAAAAAAAAAAANACCCAACCATGTGAATAATGACCAAATTAAAAAAAAAATCGTAATCTCTTTTTGGACAATCTTTAAACAGCTCAAATGCTGCATCCTAAGCAGAACTGCAAACCATGTGGCATCAAAGCATGTTGTCTACGAATAACCCAGCTAATCATTCCTAAAATTTTGATTCCCACCTCACATTCTAGAGAAGAGTGTTCTATACAATTTCTTAATATCATGATTTTGTTCTTTCTACTCTCACTGTGTAGCCCCTTGCTCCACAGATAATCTCTCAAGGTTGGCATTTTTAATTGCGGGCATCGGCTGTGCTGATTTAAAAATTAGGACCACTGAGTTCAAGAGGATGACTAATGGAGTCAGGTGCTCATCAACTTCAGGAACTGTATCAGGGTCTGATTCTGCTTGTATGTGAGGACAAAAGAGCAAGATCAGATGAAAGGAGAGGCAATTAGGTAACCACATTTGTGAAAGGGACAAATAAAGAATGCAAATGCACCTGCTTCTTTAAGGTTCCTTTCACTGTTGCTGTATGCAACAGAAATTTCATTTTGCTTTATTCTCAAAAACAAACATATTGAATGATTATTGTGTCAGTGCCAGGATGAAAGTATCAAAATTCATTCTTCCTTCTTGTTTCCTTGCAGGTCAAGGTTTGAAAGAAAAATATGTGTATATATAAAACAGGCACAGATCAGATGTAAAAATCCACCTGCTCCATTTATTAATGTGGTTCTGCATGTGTTAGTATTAACTTCAGGAATTAGGTAGCGTATGAAAGTACAGCTCAGTACATTTAAACAGAATTTTGAAGAAAGGTACATTTGGGAATATGAAACACGGTGAGATTAAACATATTGTAATCAAGGGTAGCAAGAAGAATACAAAATGGGGCTGCGATTGGAATTTCAGCCCTTAAAAAAATTATTTTTTTGCCTAAAGCTGCTGCTCCAGGTGAAGCTCCGGCACCTGCTGCTGCCGCAGCACTCGCAGGTGCTCCTCCATCCTCTTTGCCTCCGAGACAAACACCTGCTAATATTAGCTACCTCCTTCCCGTCCCCACCAGAAGGAGCTTAACAGATGATATTTTCATTGGATTGTGCAATAATGTGAAGTCTTCTCTAATCTTATTTGGCACATTACCCAGTGGATTTATGGAAATCCTCCATGCACTTTAACCCCAAGGTGCAGCAGCCACCTCGGCTCCACGTGCGGGTGCGGGATGCGGCGGGCGGGAGATGCGCCCTTCACTTCAACCGCTCGCAGAAGCTTTGCCAAGGCCTACGAGCAGCCCGTAAACCCAAAGGGATGAAGTCTAAAAATCAGGCTTCCAAACACATCGCACTTTGGCTGATTAGCAGGGAGAAAAAAAGAATTAATAATGAGGAGAAAAAAAAGATAGCCAGAAACTACAAACACCAGGGAGCCCATTTCAGTGTTACTTGAAAATAAAGCAACAATAGCAAGACTAGTCATCTCATTAAATAATTTGTTCTTTCCCTTTAATGCTGCACATGTTCTTTAATGGTTGTGACTTCTTAAGGCACTGTGACTATCATTTCCACGTATTTATCAATAGAAAACTTGTATAACTTTTAATGAGTCCTTGAACTGACCACCTGTGAACAAGAGGTATTGTAAACCTTGTCTCTTGGAAAAGGAAAAATAATTTGAACACAAGATTTCCTTGATGTGGCTGATCTAAAGTGAGTCAGGAAATTACTAGTGGGCAGCTCATGCCATGCTACTTGCAAAATTAAAACATATCTACCAGTCCTGCCCAATAGCAGAGAGTAGAAGGTGTTTTTATTTCTCACATTTGGAAAATTGCAGGTAATTGGGGAAGGAGAGAAATCTCAGTTTAATAAAGGAGAATTCTTTCAGTAATACAGGCATAGTGCTATATTTTCCTGGCATTGGGGGAACTTTCTAGCTGTTAGAACAGGTGTGATGATTTTCTATGATGATTCTTATATGTGCACATGACTTCTGACGTAGATATCTCCTCACAAGAGCTGCATCTATGCTTTGAGCAAATACTAATTTTTATATGGAATTACTTTACTTACTGCAAAATTTCAGGAAAAAATAATATAAAAAGCATCACTTCATTTCAGATGAAAGGTTTTGTAAAATCTTTACCACTTCTGACAAAACTTCAATATAAAATGGAATCCTACTTCACTTTATTCTCATATATTACCTTGTCTATTACCTGAGACTGTCTTCTTTCATTTTGATTTTACTGTTCTGTTTAAATTTTAACATTTTGTTTAAATTACATATCCTCTGGCATGTGTTGCCACATGAAGAGATTTTTTTTTCCTTTATTGCAATGAAATAGTGCTGTTTCAATATTTCTACAGCAAATTTTCCAAAAATGACAAAAAAATACATTTTCTATATAGAATTTTCAAATACATTGAGATAAAAGCACATTCTAACCATTCTGCAATGCAAAGCATTTAACTGCTTCCAACAAAGTTTTGCTTGAGTATTTGTTGTGAAATGTTTCATTTTGATGTCTTCAGAACTAAAAATCAATTCAAAACCACGTTTTTTGAAGAAACTTTTCGGAAGTTTAATGAAAATTAAATTTCAGTCTTACACCCAATACTGCAATTTTTAGTTTAGAGGTTATCTACCAACTTTGAACATGATGAAGCAGCAAATTACATGCAGCATAACTTGAAGAAACTTCTGCTGTGCCACCTATTATAAAGACGTGCATTTCCCAATATCTCATCTGCAAGGGAGAATGGTGAAGAAGCTAGAAAAAGTGAAAAGGAAATACCATCGCAAATACCCAACCTGATTTTTGTAGAAATACTGGAATACAGAAGTTAAATCACTCCTGTTCAGACAGGAATTACATCCTAGGAAACAGTGTTTTACTGCTTTGGACAACTTTGTGGAAATAATCTTTCCATAATAAATGGCTTTTGAACAATTTTTCCTGCGTTTTAGCCTAAACCAGGTATTTGTTTAATCTTAAACGTAAATGTTCTATTGTTCCTCTTATGTTCTGCATTAATAAACACTGTACAGGCAGTGGAAAGAGGTAGTTATTATTGTATTTTTTCTGTGGCGGTGTCCAAAACCCCATGCTCGGTGTTTTCCAAAGGGCCATCTTTGTCCTGATGAATAGGCAGCCCCCAGAAGTCCATCCTGAAAAATGACTGCATCCTTTTAAATTATTATCTTGGTGGCACAGAATATTCTGTGGGCCTATTGAGTGATTTACTGCACCAATAATAGTGTCCTTTAGATTTCATACCGTTTTAATGGAAATACGTGAATACCTGGAAATGCGCTGCACTCCCCTTTGTGGAAGCGGTCTCAAAGGAGCCCAGACTCTCGTTCATCCATCTGACATTCGGATGAATATGGAGCAGGAGGAGCCGTCCTGCATTTTCTGCTCTTCCCGTCAAACGCAATCTCCCAGCCCCAGTGCTGAATCGCAGCTCCCGACTCCTTCCAGCTCCAGTTGCGCCTTTACTTGTGTTGCATTTATTTACCGTGTCAACTCACCCCTTTCTTAACAGTTTTGCTTTTCTTTCCCTTCAAACAAATGTGTCCCTTTCTGTATGTCAATTTTTGAAATGTGTGCTCAAGTCAGGGGTTAGGCAAACCTTATCAGTATGCATGCGTGCGGATGTGCGTACTTGTAAATGTAATTCAGAAATTTTCTCTTACGGAGCAGGACGGTTGCATCGGAAGGCTTGTAAAAGCACGAGTGGAACAACAGCACAATACATCAAAGGGGGAACCGAGGTTCTTTTTTTTCCCCATAATTTTACTTGAATGCATCACAAAGTGGCAATTATATGGCACATTTTTCTTCTAAAAAATTGGCCTCGTTGTGCCTTTAGACAACAAAACAGCATGAAGAAACCATACAGGCACAGCTTGGTTCCAAATAACCATGTTTACCTAATATACACAAATATGCCAGACCTAACTGTATAAATATTGCTATTCTGACTTATTTCTGGAAGTTTCTAAAATGCATAACATGGTAAATAGAAAAGAACATCCACTACTTATTTACCCTGTAGGAAAAGGCAGCAAATCTCAAGCATAAACATATTTGCAATATGATAGGGAAAGACAACTGAAGTATCCATGCAGCACTGTAGTTTAAAACATATAGTGGAGGGATGTATCTCTTGAATTTACATAGCATATACATTGATTTACAAAAAAAATAATAATTTTAATTGATTTCTGGCATATTTTTTCACTTTTAAGATACTCAAGAGATTCGCAGGGTAAGATGAAACTCTTTTTAAAACCTTATTGGTTATATTGAAAAAAAAAAAAATCTTAGGTTTTCCCAATATTTAAGGCTGGTGCCTGAGCTTTAAACCTTGGGTAACCTTGGAGGATTCTTATGACAATCATTCTTCATTCACTAGCAGGACTCCAAGAATTCTCTTGAGTTTGGCTTCTGGAAAAAAAAAAAAAAAAAAAAGGAAAATGAAAAAAAAAAATAGAATTTATAGAGTCCAACTCGCCTCTTGCCTGGTGCAGAGATCATGCTGAGATGCAGCAGGCACATTGTCCAAAGCCCACCCAGCTGTGCTCAGGTTTGGCAGAAGTGACCGCTGGAACCCCAGTTTCAGCAGTTCTTGATGTTCGTCCACCCCAAACACCCCGAAACACCAGATCCTGCTTGGTGAACTAGCTAGACCAGGCTGCATTTGGCCCTGCAATACTGAGCAGTGCAATCAGAATAAGGAGAGAGGAGAGGAGGCAGAAGGAAAGGACGATGGAAAAAAGAAAGAACATATTTATGAAAAGTGAGAAATGCAAACACTGTTCCTAGTTTCTTTTTCTGCAAAAAAACTCTTCACAGCATACCTCATTTCAAGTCTCGCACTTTATTACTGTAAAAATCCTCAGAACATCTCTTTCCTTCCTGGTGTTTGCTTACTTTATTAAGCATTTAGAACAACCCAGTTTGTGGCTTGGCTCCTCGTTGTGTTTTTATTTGGTGAATTTGGGTTTGTTTGTTTGCAGAGACAGGGGTGGTTCCACTTAATCACTTTCTTATTCCTCTCCCTTTGTCAGTTTGGTAAATTTTAATGTCTTTCTACATTTTGGAAAAATTAGTTTCTGACTAAACAGCAGAGTCCCATTTTCCTTTGGCCACTTTCCAAGGGTCAAGAAATGCAAAGAAATTCTGGAGCAGCAAAAGGAAATTTGAAAAAAGTTTAAAAAGAGGGAAAAATTAAATAGCTAGCCTTTTTATTGCACATATATCCCACACAAAAATATAAAACTCTAAAAACTTTTCTAAAATAGCTTTTTCAAAATGAGATCTAAAGAGTCCAAAGCCAAGTTATTTTGGGGTATATTTTACACTCCTTCTATAGGAAATGAATTACTTTGTGACTGCCAACCTGTTCACTCACAAGTACTTTTTTTCCTGTTTTTTTCTTTAATTAAAAACAGTTCTTGCCAGAAACTGAGGCAAAAAAGTCAAGTAGGTCTAATAAATCCAAAATATAACTTAGGCTTAAATTTTCTTTCAGTAAATATACTGAAGAAAACAGTATCTTTATTGAATACACAGGAGACAAAATAATGGAGAATTTTTAAGAGAGGGCCTTGCCATGAAGAAAGCATTAAAAAAATCTCATAGAAGATCTATTCACTTAGGAGAACTGGTGAATAAAACAACAGATATTTTTCAGGGCACTTAAAAATTGTTTTCTCAAAAAGCTTTGGCTACTGTGTGTCCCCCTCTGCAGACACCTCTTCATTGACTCCTCATTTCAACACTGTGGTATTAAATAAGGGATTTCACTCTCCACTGAAACCACTTCCATCATGAATCTAGTCCCATGATGGTGAAATTCAAGCTGGAGAATTAGCTACTTCTTCGGGTTTGTGTTAATTGAATAACAAGAATAATCTCCTCCAGCTGTGATAATGGGATGACTCCAGATCAACCCTAATTCCTAGGCCTATTTTTTTTTTTATTTCTTTTCCAGAAATCGTAACTGTTTGACCACCTGGGTCCCATTGCTGCTAAGCTCCTGCATCATACACATTATTATTGCACCAGTTTCTTTTAGCTCCTACAACACTCTCCTATAGCTTGATCCTTATTTAGACTAAAAGCAAGCAAGAACATCCCCTTATTCCTTTTCCTCACCCAAATGCCTGGTAAGACGAGGACAAATAACCACCGCGCTCCAGCGAGAACTCAGATTTCTGTCTTTTGAGCAAGCAGAGGATATTTGTGCGCAGGAAGGACAAGGGTCAGGACGGGCAGAGCTTGTACCTGGGGTTGTCTCTCTTCGGGCCACGCAACGAGGCTGCAGGTTTCCTAATGCGCTGGCAGCGATCCCTCCGCTGCCCCGATGAGCCAAGCCCCAGAAGCCAATTAGGTGATAACCTCGAGTTGGCTCAAACAGAGGTCCCACAGGTGAACTCTGGCCGCTTTATCCCATAAGCTGCCCCGAAGCAGGAGGCGGTTTTAATAGGAGCAAGTTGTTTTTGTCAAAAATCACGATTTCTCTGGGAATCAGAATGGCATCCAGTAATAAAGAAGAAAAAAAAAAAACAGAATACAATTAAATTACAAAAGTTAGTTCTTATGCAGCAGAAAAAGCAGTTTTGTTTAAATTTCATATTCACTGTGTTGTTGTTCTTCAGGTAGATCCTGGAAGAATATGCTTCTCCTTGCATCATTTCTTTAGCAAAGCTCCTATTTTATTATAAAGGGTGTATTTAAACTAAAATGATATTGAGGGGCCGGGGGGAGGACAAAACAAAAAGAAAAAAATCCCACACAGCTACCTGGTGCATTTGTGTTTGTTGAAAGAGATGAAGCAGGAATGGATGCTATCTGCAGAACTATTTCCACTATAATCCTCTACTTTCTTAGCATTTGCCAGACAAAAAAAGCCCTACAAATATTAAGATATGGACATGGAACCCCAACTCATACAGCTTGGCACAACCCCCATCAAAAGCAGCAAAGTGGCATTGAAGAGCTGCTCTAAAGACTCACAGAAATAACAGGAAAGGGAGAATTTCACCAGCGCTTTCCTGGCTGAGGCGAGAAGATCTGCTGCATGGAGCAGACACACAGTGCGTGGCCGTGACTGCTTACATGCTAATTAAACCAGTTTTATATTTTGGTACTGGAAAGATGGTTAAAACCATCTGTTTCTTTTTAAATTATTCTACTAGCTAGGAAGAAAATGCGATCAAGATAGCATCTAGGTGATAAACAGCTTTTTTTTTTTGTCTGCAGTTGAATCAAAAGACACAACTAATATTTGGATTACATAGTACCTAAGTGCAGATGCAAAGTTTTATTGAAATGCAGTGAACAAAGTGATCTCAGGTTAACCTGCAAGGTTTTGTTCCAGCCAAAACAGTGCTTTAATTTCTTTTTCATTTTATTTAAGCTTCCTTCCTTCTGCATATTTTAACCCTTAGAACAGGAATGTAAATAATGCATTTCAAAACAAAGGTTGAAAGAAATTTCCCCGATGATTTTTTTTTCTTCTTCCTTTTTAGCTAAAAGTAATTGTTGAATATGACCCCATCTGAGGCCTCTTACACATCAGGCAATCAACAGGCTGATGCCTCGGTGGAGCCTTCCAGCAAATTACCTGGCACAGCCATCGCGGGGTAGCTGCGCTGGAGCACATCCCCGGAGCTGAATTAGAGGTTGCAAATTGCCTCCAACAAATCTCTTTCCTCATCGTCACTTATTGTCCCCCATAAGTAGCTATCATTTTAATTGACCGAGTGTTGCGTGAGGGAAGCAGAAGCATGAAAAATATGAAGTGCAGCATTCAGAGACACAATATAGCTCCATTGAAATTATAGCTTTTCAAGAGGGAAAAATATTCAGGTTGGCTGATCATAAATCAGTGAGTCTGAAGGACCAAAATGCTGGAATTACCTGGATTCAGACATCTGATACAGGCAAGCATGAAGGTCTCTTCTTCAGACTCATCCTTTTCCTCTACTTATTTTTCTTTTGGGTTGGTTGCAAAGAAAGAGTGAATGTTTGAAAAGGAAAAGCAGAAAAAAACTAGAATATAAATAACACCACCTTGTATTTGCAGAGTCCTGGAGACTGATAAAGCAGCAGGAGATATTCCCTAGGGACTGGCTTGAGCCCAACGCGATGCAGCAGCAGTAGCAGCTTCAGCAGCCTCTACAAGGTGAATCTATGCTCCACATCCATCGTAACAGCCTTTAAGGGGACCACGAGCTCTGGAGCAGCCCTGAAAACCAAGATGAACTTCCAATTCAGAACATACCCATCGCGTCAAAGTTTTGATGCCCTGCATGATATTGCTTAGAAATTTTGATACAGCAAATGCTAAAGATTTCAGTACTTTTTCTTTCAAAATAGACCAAAAACATAAAACACATATGCCTACCTGTAATCATACCTCTGTTATCCTCTGCTGCAAAGGCACACAGGAATATCCAGTTCCTTTATCTTTCTTGCCTATAAACAACAGTTTCTATGGCTCTATGAAACACATGCAGAAAAGATTTTATTTTCTCTCTTTTTAAAGTAAGCCTGCAAGACAAAATGACTGAAAAAATAGAGAAATAGAAGTGTGTTAATATGATGAGTTATGTTTGACTTCCACTTTCTTCTACCCTTTGTTGTCAAGGCAGAAATACCTCACATTACAGATTCTAATGGGGCAGTCAAAGCTATTTCTGTCTTCAACAATAAGGATAGAAGAATCTATACTTTAGTTTTTCCACTGAAAAGAGATTTTTTAAAAGTTTACATCACTATTGATTGATTTATTTATTTAATCCATCCACTGATAGCACAAAAGCTTCTGCTTTAGCACTTTACAGTTGATGCTTGACTGAACTATAGAGCTTACTTTTTTATGCAACCCTGAAATCAGCTTCAACACTGAAGCAAAGGCCACGACACTAGAGATTTTCAAGCAGACAGAGTAAAAAAATATTGGTTTCGTGTGTATCAGTGCAGTAGGTGTTGAAAATATAAAAAGGAGGACCATTGATCAAAATAATAGATAGAAGGATTTTTTAATCTGCACAAGTCCATACATGTTTGTATCTCAATGTAACACACAGAGACATGCAGAAGTGCATCTTAGTATCTTCAAGTATTTGGTGTCTTTATATGTATGTATAAATGCATATCTGCTAGTTCTTAGCTCAATTTCTTTGATGTTTCAGTCAAAACAGCATTTTCCCTTCCCTTGTGGCAAGCTAGAAAAGTTAAGCCTTTCTTAAAGAGTCCTCTTGTGCTGCGTTTTATTTCTTCTGGTTAACGTGTTTCATTTTGTTCTTGCCTTAGAAATGCGCAAGTTCTGGAAGAGATTTATACTCCCCTAAATCAGCATCATTTAATGTATAACAAGTTCAGCAAGAGATAGCTTGAAAGGAAGAGCCAGTTTCTCCTGCAGCCCCAGTGGGGCTGGCAAGTACATGGGACCTAGAGGAAAGGCAACCCCAGCATAAAGCTCAAACCTGGAGGCTGTTGATGCTCCTCCAGGATTTACTCATTAGGACAGGTATCTTACTGAGGAACAGCCTCCACGGAAGGTCAGACTTCAAGGGTCAAGCTTGCAGTAGCAGAAATGTGCAAGAGATTTGTTTTCTCAGTACAATGATTCATTAAATATATTCTCAGTGCTTGTTGCTATCAATGTTTTGGACCCTTGCTTGCACCTAAGATGTACATCACTTTATACAACTTATAGATTGGTAAGCTGAGGCAAGAACAAAAGGTCTGGTGGTTCAACATTAATAAATGAATGGAAAGAGAAGTTGGAGAAGAACTCTCCCACCTGGCTGCCGCAGCTTGTTTATTATGCTAAACACATTGAAGGACCTCAGGATTGACAAACATTGCCAAAAGCAGGGCATTTTTGATGCAAAACCTGCTAACATGCCAAAGTTTGGGCTGAATATTCTGAGGAGTAAGAGTTAACTTCAACAAAAGCCTGTTTGTGCTTTAAAAGTGCCATATATAAACTTGATTAATGGAAATAGATTAGAAAAATATATTTTAATAGAGAGAATGCACTTACTATTGCGTTATCGGAGCACAACTGACATGGGACACAGTCTAAACAAAAGTCAGCAGCTACTAATGAGGCTTGTTAGTGATGCTAATCTATGTAAATGTTATTAATTGAGAACATCTATCTTTTATCTCCAACATTTGGTAATCAGGCAATTAAAAAACAATGACATTCCCGGCGGTTGTTCTCCCAGTTAAGAAAAAAAGTGATCAAAGAGTCCTGAATAAGGAAAGGGAAAGTCCCTTATCAAGAGCTAGGCCTTGCCTTGGGCTACCAGGCCTCATTAAAGGCAGAAAAGCTCTGTTGATCACCAATTAACCTGATTTGTAGGAACTCTGATAAAGACCTCAAACAACATGAGTTTTCTTAACTATAATAAATGACACAGTTTATTGACAAAAATAAAAACGTTCAGGTTGAAAAAGAACATAAAGGAGCTATTCAAATGGGATAGCCCCACCACACACCAGTCCTGAAAGACATGGGATGGGTTTAGCTTCCCTGCACTGGTGGCGTGTTATCAATGCCAGATCCAGGCAGACCTATTAACAGCCAGACACACAACAACCAAATATATACATATTTGGTAGCTGTCACATAAATTCCTGTCATCTCTAGTCATAACAGACAGCAGATTGCATTAATTATGTATGTACTATGCTCATGAATGGAAATGCAGTGCTCTAGGGTGATCTCTATCTCAAAGCACAAAAGTTAGAAAAAAAATATGTTTTCTTGAAACTTAATTAGTGGACATTTTGTGATTATAGTTTTTTTTTTTTTTAATCTTAGCAGTTGCTTTAAATTATCCCTAGTGTAAATTTCCATGTGCCTTTTTAACCCATTCCTCCCTTTCTAGGGAATATATTTCCTCCTCCCAGGTATCGCTTAGAGCATCTTGACTAGTAGGTAGATGACTGCAGTGCAACTGTCAACTATAATTGTAATTATTGCCAGCAGCTCATTAATTCACACGGTGATGGTCTGTCCCTGTTTGTCTCTCTGGAGAAGGAGGGAATGAATAACAACCAAATTTAAAGCTTGGACCTAGAGTTGGGTGAAGTGACATATTTATGGTACCAAACTCAGATCTTCTCTATTTAAAGGTTATGTTTTGTTATATCATCGATACTATTCCAGTAAACCTTATTAATGTGGTTGATAACTATATAATTGTTAGTATGTTTATGATCTTGCCAGCATTAATGTCATACAAAATTGTATCCTGAATTTAAATTGCTTTATTGGTAACATTTTCTGTGTGCTTGAGGTGTTCAGTGACAAAGTTTGAGATAAAACTAGACCTACCTTATTAGGTTGAACAAGTAGCTGATGTCCATGATCTTTATGGCCAGATCTGACTGAGATGGAGGCCATCATTTCTAAGAAAATCTTTTCCCTAATGAAATATTTGCTTCCTCACATCCTTCATTCTCATCCTATATTCGTGCCTTTCAGTCCAGAACTAAAGTAGTGAAGAAAATCACATGGGGAAGTCGAAGGCCTTTAAAGGAGAATAAACTTATTGCTTTTTAAACTACAGTAGACTTTCTTTTTAAAAAAAAGAATCTTGAACTATAACAAATTGGTGTGTCATGCTTGGCAGAGAATACTAGGTATCAGAAGACATCAGTGGATAGACAAACGGACGCAGAGCAGCAAGGGGAGTGTGATGAGTCAGTATCTTGGGAGTTCAGACCCTTTCTATTAAATGTTAAAGTGAAAATTCAGGTCCTTAGTGTGATGGCATGCAAGTATTTTGTAGATATCTCAGACCAGTTCTGATTCTCTCCCCTCCCTGACGTCACTTTTTTTTTCCCCTAAACCAAGACATTAGCGCCCAAAAGAAGAGTTGACAGCTACTGACACCACAAGAGAGCTTTTATCTTAATATATAGATCTGAGCATGTTTTACAGCAAAGTTAATTATCTCAAACCAGTGATTTTGGTTGGTCTTTGATTTAGCTGTTCAAGCAGATGCCACCACAGAGCTTCTATTATGCACAAACAATGGTATTTCACTGGTAAAGTGCCCTGCATGCCTACCTCATTATTAGAACCCAATTAATTTTTCTTTATAATAAAATGGAAAGACTTAGAGCTAAAGGAAGGCTAATATAAAGATATTTGGACCAACCGCAAAGAGTACCTGGAAGAACCATAAGGAAAGAAGAGCAGTAATTATGTGACACATGCACACACACACACAAAAAGAAAGAACATGAATTGAAGTTTCAGAAACAGGCCCAGGGAGCACAGATCACAATCTGGCTAGATTGCTAAAGTAGTGCTAAGATGTCTTAATTATATGATTGATGTAAGCTTCAAAAGAAAGCTCCGTGTTCACAATGGCTACAAGGTTATGAATGTTATCTAATGTATAAAGAAGACTACCACACTGAAAGCAAACATTACACGTGAAACTTGAGACCTTTCTCTTTCAAAACCAATCAATAATGCCTTATTTTTAATCTATATTATGTTTAAGAAAATGTGATGACATCCTTGATTGAAGATCACACAAATAATTATGGCTCACTTTGTAGGATCTACAGGGACTGGATCCACAAGGACTGTCATTTGAATTCCTGTGACACCATGAGGGGACCCAGTTCAATTACCTGATGCAAGTATGTAGACTGTTTGTTTGAAACAAACTGAAAAAGCGCTGCTTAGGGAACATCGATTAACACATTCTAACACACTTCTGATTACTTTAATCCAGTGAGTTAACTCACCAGCAAATTGTCTGGTTTTGAGATAACGGGGTTAGCTGACATTGGGAATTCCAGCCTTCAGGGAATTCCAGTATTTCAAAACTTTCCTGACTGAGCAAAACAATAATCTCATATTTAGAACTGATTTTGAATTCTCCAACACATCACCAGAATTTATTTTTGTTTCCAATTTATCATTACAACTGTTAATGTCAATAGGAAATAAAAAGGTGGATTTAGTCACAATTTTTTATAAGCAAAGTTAAAAAGATATAAGCCATAAAAAGATACAAAACAAATCATTATATTGAAAAAAAAGGTAATTTGAAAACGCTAATCTGTGCATGGCTTCCAAGCTTCCAAAAAATTGCAGAAATGACATGATCTCCATTGCTCTGGCTGTCAGTGTCACTGTCAATAAACTGCCTTACCCCGTATCTGCCTCCTCCGCTAACTGAACAGCTTGTTCCAGGTTATTCCACAGCTCCCTGCAGATCACAACGAGTCTCCCAAGTCGAGGAGCACCCAGGCGATACCATCATGCTATCCCAGACATTAATGGCTCAGCACTGGATATGTCAAGACTGACAGATGTTTTGCTATCAGCATTCATTTGTTCAGCATCTCAGCTAGGAAACACTTGAAAATGTTTCTTAAAACTGTCATTATTTTCTGATGAGCAATCTAAATTTGTTTTCAATCTTTTATCTGCAGAAAGAACAGCAAATCTTACCTTTGTGTATAAATTGCTCTCATCTTCATATAACAAACAAAGCTTATTCTACTGGATTAATAAGCACTTTTCTGCAAGTTTACAAAATTTTAGATAAACTGGATGGACAGATGAACATAGGTGGAAAAACTCTCTAGAATGGACAGAATTAACTGATAAGCTAAGTGTCCTCCCAAAGCCCTAAGTGCATTATGCACATTTCAAGAACAAGCATCCATATAAACATTATCTGAGATGGTTTTGGGTAGTCTAGGCTGCTTGACCTTTGCCAGGGTTGTAGGTGTCCTCTCCATTTATCCAATCTGTTTATTATTGAAAGCTAACTCACTTGCTTGGAGATATCCAAATATAATCTTAACACTGCTGGCCCATTTCTATTTAAGAGTCATTTTATGAGTCCTGATTGACCAAGTAATAGAGTGCAAGTTAATGCTACAAGCATTACACAGAAGAGACAAAAATAAGAGCTCTACTGGGCAGACAGGAGGGGTGAAGGGTCCATTGAAAAATCAGAGAGATTAGCAACTCATCACATTATATGTGGGTTATCAGGAGACAGAGGTAATGAAAGTGAGACCTATATCCTTGATCAATAAGAGTTTGACTGCATTTTGAGTTCATTTTCCCCTGCTGAGAGTGAGACAGCAAGCTTACTATTGATCACAGTGTTAATCCATAACTAGTCTGGGCCCTAGCCTAGTGGAACAAGGAGGAAAAATAAGATAATAAGCAGGAACTCTTGATCTTTTATTATGGTGTGCTAGATAAAGAGAGGGCAAGGTTCAAGGTGAAATTCTTTATTGTTAACCCCTTCTTTGCTGCTTAACTCCTACTGCATGAAACCAAGTAAATTAGCCAAGCCTCATTTTTCAGAGTAAACATTAAACTTGAACCCTGTTCACAAATTTTCTGCAGTGATACCCATGTAAGAACACAAATTATCACTCTACATTTGTTAAAAGCACAGGGAGCAGAGCCATGCAACGACATCCAAGTGAGATGTCAAGTCCACATACTCAACCAGGCAAGAAGGTGGTGAACCCATGCTAGAGCAGCCAGGAGGTGATACCCTGCTAAACTTCAGCAGCTGCATCCTTTGGGAATGACACATCCTGATCTTAAGATGTACAAAAGTTTCCATTACTCAGGTACTTACTCTAGCCTTCGTTATCAGCACGTCTAGTTATTCTCCAGCCATATTTTTCTATTCCCAATGTTTTAAACTGACAGCATGCACAATTAAGACAACTTAGTCTTTCCCATAGCAACAGCTCTAAAACTCAGCAAGGATTTGGAGTTAAACAGACAACAGGAAGTAGGGAGAGCAAAATACCTTTTAATACACCCTGGGAAAAGAATTAAAATCACATTGTCATCACAGAGGCATTTTAAAAACATAAATAGCCTGTAAACCATAGCTTAACTAGCAGCATTTCTTGCAATATTTAAATAAACCTGGTCTCTTAAGCAAGAGTAATGGAATTCCCTGTGTTGCTGGGGATGTCTTTGGGATGAGGTAGAGTGACAATAACCATGGGAATGGATTATACTAAGAATAGTTACATTTTCCTCAGCATTTTTAAAAAGTCCCCTCTTCTCCCTGAACTTCAGTGAGAAAATACATAAGTTTGGCATCTCTTGGAAAAAAAGTTTTTTTTTTTTTTTTTTNCTCTCTTGGAAAAAAAAGTTGTTTTTTTTCCATTCTGCATCAATGCACATCACTCCTAGTAAACTGGGAACACAAAGATGCCCAAACAAGTGGTGCAGAAGGAGGACCCTTACAGCTCCCAGCAAGAGTCTCAGCTGGGCGCTATTTTTGATCCTCTGACATAGCCAAATTATAGTTTAATTCTACCTGCTGACATCAGGTTGCTGCTTCAGCTGAGTCGTGTCCTTTTCAGCACCAGTCTACAGCTGACGTGCTCAGATGTGTTCAGATATTACTAACTTGCAACTTTTATAGAGCTACCTCACAGGTACCTCATTTTAGCTGTTGTGAAATGATTGCTGTTCACTACTTGCATGTTGCACGAGCCGATTGTGGTAATTACTGCTTATAAAGCACTCCATGTTTTGGAGGGAAACAAGTGGTAGAATTACAAAGCATTATAGTCATGATGTCGGATAAATAACTACAGCAAGAAAAAGCTGATGACAGCTCCTACAGGCTATTAAAAACACAGGCCTGTAACTAGATGTACTTTTCGAGCTGCAAGTGCCCTGTTCTTTCAGGTGCTCAAACAGAGAAAAGATTAATCTTCAAGTGGTAGATAGCCAGATATTCCTTACTGCTGAGCATGTTTTACACAAGGGTGTGTAATGCAACTATGCGCTGTAACATAAATCAATTTACAGAGAAAACAAGAGGAAGAAAAATCCCGTTGTTCTTCAGTTTAATAACAGGAGAAAACACAGGGGAAAGTGAATGGTAAGAGGAGTCCCAAGAAATTGCAGCTTTGCTAAAAAATATCAAATTGCCAAAATATTGCTCGAGGCAGCACCCACAGGTTAAGCAGAGTTCTTTCTATACAGTATTAAGCAGCAGAGACTCCTGCAGATCAAAAACAAGCATCTCTTTGGCAGCTTTAGGGGCTGTGTTTACTGGACTTCTCTCCTTTGTTTTCTAGTATCTCAGTAGTTCAATGCATATTATTAGTTTTACACTCTGAAAACACAGCTTTGACTGCAAAGCCCCAAATATCCGACACTTAATTCAAGGTGTTGTTTTTTTTCTTGACAAGGAGGTTTCCCCAAACTCTCTCATCTCATTTTTTGTCATGCACTTGAAAACACTCATTAAGTTGGCAATGAAAGGAGGTGGTTAGAGGAGAAGAAATTGTAAAGCATCCGCCTGCACAGGCGCTGCTTTTATAAGGCTGTGATCTGGGTTGGGATCACCAATGCCTTGATTTTCTTCTGCAGATACTTATAAATGCATGTGAACAAAGCAGAGATTTGTGTGCTTTGAACATCATCCCCTAAACCTTTATGGACTGTATTTTCTGATTACAGCCTCCATTTATGCACGTGCCAAAACTGAGCACAATCCCTGCACACACAAGTATTGTCTTCAACCAGAGCAGCAACTTTAAAAACGTCTCTCAAGATAAACACAAATCAAATAGGAAAAGCATTGCCATGAAGTTGTGGGGTAAATGCATCTCCTCATTCCTTAAAGCAAAAGGACCACAGTTTGGAATTTTTTCCCTGCTAGGCAAGTTTCACCTTTTTGTTTTGGAATAAGAATAAAGTCATTAGTGACCAAGTAAGCTAGGAACCAAAGTGGGTTAAGTTATGCCTTTTATTAGAGTGAGCAACCCACAAGAAGGGATGATTTAGAAGACTATTAGAACAGTTCTAGACTGCTGGGCTTTGATCAGTTTATGATCTAACTTTTACAGGAAGACTCTGGATAGCTATGGGTGGTCTCCCAAGTTCACATCTGGTGGTCGCTGCTTTCCCAACCCAGTTGCTAGATGGACTAAGATACACCACAAACACCACCTCAAAAAATAATTAAAAATACATTTAAAAAATTAAAAACAGGACTAACGCCTTAGTTATCTTTTTGCAAATACAACAAAACACAATATAATTTAAATGGTCATGCTACATTGAGTGCTACTGTACTCATACACCTAGCCCAGTACTTTTAGGGTACCTAAAGTTGCCAGGTACAAGAGATCAGATTTGGGCAGCAAGCACATGCCAGTGCAAATCCTACAGAATTGAAAGCCTAGCAACCCGTACAGACAACAGCAAGAAAAATATTGCTTTGGAGCAGAGGGAAGTTCTTAAAACAGATTACATTCCCTCGGCTGCAGGAAATAAGCTCTCGAAACCTGGGGAGCTCACGTAACCTCTGAGCAGCACAACACTGGGGACGATGCCATTTCATATCCTCCTTCAGGCCTCCTCGCAGACACCAGTGTAGGGGCTTCTGCTCCTAATTTGCACCATAGGAGCACAGTGCCTGCTCCAGGAATATTCCCCTGGAATAATTTTACCATAAAAATAGCACACCTATATGACTCTGTGAAAGGTGTTATACCAGACTGCCAGTAAATTGAGAGCTAGAGGACAGTGGGCTTTTCACTCTGTAGAAAGGAAAATGCTTTATTACAGTTGTCAAGTTATATAATGGCATTAGTAACTGTAATAATAATAAAAATAAATATGTTAATTATTCTCCTTCTAATTAAAACAGATTCATTATTTTGAGCAAATTTCTTTGAAAATGATTTTGCATTCACTGGCTTTAGCAAAGTTTAATTTCAAAATTACTTCAAAAAATTGGAAATAAAAATAATACTTTTCAGGACTTTTTTTTAAATGTCCTATGAGACAATCATTTTTTCACTTCCCCAAAACAATATTCCAAAAAGCTGCATTTCAACAACAGGTTTAATCAGGGCAGAGAGGGTCCCAAGCACCACCACACTGACCGTAAAATACTAACTTCCAGTAGAGAGAGATCATAAAATCCTTCACTACAACTTATATTGTAATTAAACTGGGGGTCCTAGCACACAATGTTACAAACAGAGTTTCAGCTCCAGATTGCCAAATCTAACAGTAATTTCTGTAATTATTTAATATTAATTATAGGTCATCTACTAATATCTTCAATTAATTAAAGCTGTAATACAATTATGTAATTTATAGTTGCTGTTGGAAGAGGTTAATTTGTCAAGAAAGACACAAGGTAAACAGAAGTGTTATTAAAGCCCTGCATAAACAGTCAATTCAAAACTTGAACTAAGCATAAAGAAATAATATAAAGAAATAAATGCCTAAACATTATCTATACACACACCCACACTCATATCAGAAGGTCTCAAAGCAATTGCATTTCACATAGTTTCATCTTTACTCCCATATGAGGGAACAGTTTGATTCCTTTCCAATCATTATTGTTGCTTCAGTCATGATTTTAAGTTAAGTTTTTTTGTTTTGTCTTTTGGGGTTCTTTCTTTTTTACTATATGCTAACCAAAAGAATTTTCTTTATTATGTTTAAACTATTCTTGTCACTTTATTTGCAGAAAGAAAACTTTTTATAACAGATATGTAAGTGAAGAGATAACAACTCAAATTGCATTAGTAGGATTTCTATAAGCACAACTTAAAACTAACATCTGAAATATAAACAAGTTCTTACATTTTCAAATACTTTGCACTTTTTTCATTATCAGTTCTAGAAGGTATGTTTTACATTTTCAGAGCTGTATTTCTAACCAACATAAGCCCTAGGAAATGAGAATTACCTTCAATGGGATTCAGACACATGTCATCTGTGGCTGAGGTTGGACAAAGTAGACTCCAAGTCCTCAAAAGCCCTCAGATCCAGTAGACACTATAGCAGTAATTATGCCTCTTACTTCTCTACCTGGAGCCAAATCTTGCAGGCTATTTTATACCTGAACAACTTTCCATACCAGGATATTTTTTTTCCTGAATTCAGTAGAAATAGCCTTGTTGAGAAGCAGACCAACAGTAGACTTCTTGTTGGCCTCTAAGAGGCATTAGCTCTTCCTACAAACATCCATGAACAAAGCAGGACCTTCTGAGCAGGATGGTCATTTAAATGATGATATGGGGAAGAGCTGACACAAATCGTGCAGGTGAAGCCGTTACATTAAACAGGTGTGGTGAGATCAGAATCTATCCCCCTTGTTCGTTACTGACATATGCTAGCAAGCAAGCAAATTATTACAGCAACCTGATGTGAGAATGGGGTGTGGGGTGGAAATTTGCAGATGGTAACAAGGGCAAAAAAATGAAGAATGAATTTTGAATCTGTGCAGCATAACATTTTAGCATCAAAGTGAGCATTTAGTACCAAACACCATTAATTAACATTTCCATAGGCTTTTTATTAAACGCTTGCTCAGCAAGTCAAGTGCCTTTCAAGCTCGGAACAGCTGTGAATGTATAAAAATATATTGACATGGATATACTCATGCATGCAAATAAACGCACTTCTTTCATTTGTTGTGAACGATCATTATTGTATTACAGCTTCTCAGAAAGTTGGAAACTGATTTGTATTATCAGCCAGAACAGCTGAAAGATAACATAGGTACTACCTGTCCTAGTCCTACAGTTTTGCAAGCAAAACTTTGTAGCTTCCTACAAAAGATAATCCTTTCTTTTTCTTTTGTTCCAGCAGCTCACACCATGGAAAGGGGTATGAAGCTCTTGTTTCACTTAGAACATCCCTGTTAGGACCACTCAGTGCTTGTTTAGACCTGGCTTTATATACAAACAAGAAATAGAAAAGACATAAATTCAGCCTAAAAGAACGCTCTGTGATGAGTAGTTATGTTACCAAGTACTTGCTAATGCCAAACGCAGTCAGCAGTCACCTGATAGCTTTTGTTTTTACCCTATGATAATAACTAAATTAATTTATTTCCTAATAAAATATTTCAGGATGCTGAGAAAATACAGATAAGTAGACGGAATCCTTATTAGGATCATCAGTATTAACATAAAATCCTTTTGTGCTCATTAAAGAAAATACAGTCAATTTAATTAATGCACATTAATCCCTAGTTGACATTAAAATCAGCTAAAAAAACAACATTGATATAGAATATTAAAATGAGACATAGAAAGTGTTAAAGGTGGCCCCTATAGGAAGAAAAACATTACGGAAGACCTGTGTTTCCCTTTTTTTATTGAAAATGGAATCCAGATGGAGCCACTGTCGCCTCTCCCCTACTCGAAGGAACATTTCTATGCAGAAGTCATTGCCCATGAGACTCAGGAATGGCAAGGAATACTGGAGGCAAAAGGTTGTCCCATGCAGTGGGAAAAGCCCTTGTCATGCTAGTCCTGTGCTGGAAATGAAGTGGGTTTTGCATGGGATACTGGGCTGAGCATTATTTTTAGAGATACTGCTATGCTTGAGACCCTGCTTTTCATCCTCTTTATCCCAAATATGCTTTGTGCAATTTTATTGCTCTGGCCGTGATTCAGCAATGTGTTTAGGCGCTGCAGGGACTCCAAGTGTGTGAGTGATTTCACCCTTGTTCAGCAAAACCCTCAATCTCGCATTTTATTTCAGACATGGGGTG
The DNA here is from genome assembly GCA_013389825.1 of Crypturellus undulatus. Lineage (NCBI taxonomy): Eukaryota > Metazoa > Chordata > Aves > Tinamiformes > Tinamidae > Crypturellus > Crypturellus undulatus. The sequence continues at coordinate 26,435 of VWPW01007398.1, forward strand.
TCTCACTGAAGTGAAAAAAAAGAAATGCCCAAATGGTTTGCATATATGAGGCTTGTTTTCTGCAGTACTGGCTGTGTTTAAGCACCTAAATCTCATAGGTGCTTCTTAGATGGGGTTGCAGAAGTGTCCCAGGCAAACACAGATGAGAGCACCCCAACCGAGCTGCTCTGGGGGTGCGGGTGGGGGTATCAGCCCGACTTTTGGCCCGTCCTGATTAGGGGCTGTTTGCTCCAGACGCAAGGCCAGGCTGGCTAAACCGACCGTGAGACCTGAGCTCTGTTTGCTCAGGGCCCGGTAAGCCGGTGCTGCACCGAGTGCTGCAGAAAAGCTCTGTGAAGATTGGGCTCCTCCAGGGGAACTGTCAAACTGTTCTCAGGAACCAAGTGTCCAAGGTGTAGTGAGGCTCAAAGGGGCTTCAAAGGGGCAACTCAATGTCCAGTGCCATGCTCTAAGACCTGGAAAAACATCAGGAACTTGGTGCTTCGGATTTGCTGCAAAGATGCAGTAGGCGTCCAACTCCATGGAGGGTTTGGGACTTGCAGGATTCACCTAGGAGTTATATTTTCTCTTCTGCTTCCTGCCATGTGCTCTAGTCACCAGGCTGCAGAATCACTCTTGTACTTGCATGCTCTCTCCATCTCAGTTTCACCTGTAAAGTGGAATAACTCCAAGAGAAGGTAATGAATGTGGCCCATTTCTTCCCTCCCCTCCGACCAGGGCTGGGGTAGGAACCTCTGAGAAGGAAAAGGACCTGGAATCTAGATCACCATCCCTGTGGACTTAATGCATTCCACAAGGGCTAGTGGAGGAGGAGGCAAGGAAAGCCCATCTTCCAGAAGGTTCAAGGCAGCAGAGCNGGACCTGGACTTATGCATCCCACAAGGGCTAGTGGAGGAGGAGGCAAGGAAAGCCCATCTTCCAGAAGGTTCAAGGCAGCAGAGCAGCCTCTTTTTCTCACCCAATTTATTTTCTTTGCTGCAGAGGCGTTTTGAGGATCCACAGTTTGGACACAGGCATGGGACTGCCTTTGTACACTTTTCCCTAAGCTACCTTGGGAAATTGGTTTTATGTGGCTCTGCAAGTATTATCTTCCTAGCACTTTGTGGAGGGGAGTTCAAAAACATTTGTTTGTGGAAGATGAGTGTTGGCCAGAGACTGATCTTCAGTGTGCAGCTTGCAGCTGAAGATGGCAGAAATGCTTGCTGTAAGAAAAATGTTGTCACTTCTGGTTTAAAAATCTTGTCTACATAGTAAAAATCGATTCATTTGTATAGAATCCAGGATCAATAATAGGTATCTGTGTTGCTGTACACAAGTATTTCTAAAATACCATTCTAGTCACGGCAGGCTGTATTTAAGTTAACAAGAGCTTGGCCATTGATTATTTGGTTTTATTTTAATTCATTTATACTTCTTCATTGGTACCTGGTGTTTTGATTGTGTACAGATCACTACTCCAAGTGAGGAATTTTTCTTTTTCTCCACCATTTCTGTCTTCTGTTAAAAGCCTCGACACTCCCTTTGCTATTGATTACACTCTCAGACTTATCTTCAGCTTATAACTTATTTTATTCACTACTTTAAAAGTGAAGATAAAAGATCAAAAAGGAAAAAGTGAATTGTGTGATTATCCCATGAATGGTGTTTTTTTGAGAACCAACCCGCTGCTAACAAAATAGAAGAGCATTGATTTTTCTTTTTTTTCTTTTTTTTTCTTTTTTCTTATGACATGACATGTTCCAAACTATGATAAGGTTTTGGGCTAATTAAATAGGAAGTAAGGTTTGTTCATGTGCTGTTTTTTTATGATAGATGTTAGCATGGCGAGCCTTTGCTTCTTTTCTTTTTTTTTTTTTACTTCATATTTTAAAGTTTCCTTTTAAGTGTGTGAAAAATGAGTAAAAGTGTCAAGCCTTATCACACATGACCTTGCTTTTTGGCTAGCCTCTCTCGCTTATCTATCAAGCACATTACTCTCCCCATCATAACGTGGTAGTGCAAACATCGCAGCTGGCCAGCAAACATGACCAAAGCTACCTTTAAACTACCTCTAGGCTCTTTAAACTCAACTAAAAGGCTGATTAGGTTCCACCTCTTTGGTCATTATCTCTTTCTGATAGCCACGCGATGAAAAAGCAATCTAGTAAAAAGCTGCCTCATAGGAAAGCGAGGTAAAGTGTGTGCTCGCCTAGGACGGGGTACTTAAGGAAAACAATTTATTCGTTTGCCAGAACCAACTGTGTAAACTAGTTTAGTCGCTCGCCCAGGCTCGGCACGAACAAACGTTGCTGTTTCCTCCTCCGAAGCCCCTAGGGAAGGTGGAAACGAGACGGTGCCTCCCGGGCCGCGGAGCGCCGCGCACCCTGCGCGCCCGCGGGGCCGAGGCGGGCGGGAAGCGCCTGCGAACGCCCCGCGAGGTGGTTTTTATCCCGTGTGCGCACGGTTTAAAGAGCCCCGCATCCCACCTCGGGAAAAACCGCACCGCTTTCCTGTTGCGGCCAAGGGACGCCTGTCCCGGGATTGACTGCGAGATATGTTACCCCTCGCTCGCTCTTTGATCCGTTCTCCCTCCCTACGAGTTATCTTTTTTTCCATATTTCTTTCTCCCCCTTTTCTTTACAAAACAAATTTAAAAGGGAGAGATTAGGGAGGGGAGGGAGAGGCTGCCGCGGCCGGCGCAGGGAAACCGCCAGCCTTGCTGGGACAATGTTTGCTCGGGTCTCCTTCGCACAATGCGAACTATTCAGGAATCAGGCTGTAGGACCTGGCACTAACAAGCCCTAAAACAACATGCGGGCTCCATCCCCTTGAAGCCCGGGAATCGTGTTTTTAAGCGTGGTTTACCCTATCGGGACAGCAGAGCAGGTAGCGCGGCAAAGCCCCCGCGGTGCGGCCGGCGCGCACCTTGCTTTCTTCCTAAAGTGGAATTTGGGCTATAAAATCACCTTTCCCGGTCAACTGAGCGGGTCCCAGCACAGGTGGCCATAAATGATGGGATTTGGCCCCATAAACCTGGAATAAATAGCGCTGGGGATGCTGCGGGCTCCGGGGATACCCGGGCATCAGCGGGACCCCGGCGACGAAGGAGTTACGAGCCTGGCGACTGGGGCCACTTGTCACAAGCACCCACAGGAAAAAAAAAAAGAAAAAAAATTACTGATTAACGTGATCTGTCAACACGCCTTTACCCCGTGGGACCGGAGCCGATCTATTAGCTGGCACCTCCTTTGCCATCTCCCTCACCTTGGTGAGCCTTTGCATCCCTCGCCTGGCCCTGAGTCACGGGTAAATATTGGCGGGTGCCAGGCCGTGCCCGGGGTCCCCGCCCGGGCTGGCACCTCCCGGAGCCGCGTGCCAAGACCCGGGCCAAATGCCGGGCACAGCCTGGTGCCAAGCGCGGGGGCAGCCCGGGGCCGCGCTGCTTGTGTATGTAGAGGTATATGCATATATGATATATATATATATATATAATTGTTCCCTTAGCCCAGCGTGACTTCACACAGAGGAACTGCGCAGGAACGAGCACCTTGGTTCAAGCAGCCCGACATGGGCTAAAAGTAGCACGGGGGTCCAGACAGCGGCAGTGAGAGCATCTTGCGTAAATCACTTCATCACGGAGCCTGTGAAACAATTTGCGGGGAAGGAAGGCTCTGGACTCCTTTCTTTTTCTTCTCTTTTTATTTTGGTTGGTTGTTTTGGTTTTGAGCCCTCTCCGGGGCAAACTGCAGCGAGCAGACGAACGACTAATTCACTCGACACCCTAAATACACCTCAGTATAACTGACCGGCAGCCACTGGTATTTGGCGTGGCCGGTGGTGCTGTGTCTGGTGCTTTGAAAGTCCAGGAAATGCTGATTTGCAAGAACTTTCCAAAAAATAAAATAAAATAAAGCGGGGCTGGGGGCTGGATTAAATGAGGAGAATAAAGGCATTTGCTTGTGCGACCTTTTGCGTAAATAAATATATATAAATATAATAACAAAGCCACTCTCCTTCATCTCCCTCCGTGTATAAAATGTCTAGCTCTCTAGTTGAGAAAAGCCTGGTAGCTGTGCAGTAATAGTTCACAGAAACCCCTCACTGTATTTCCCGAAAACCCAGGCTGTGCTGTAGGACCTGCTGTGTTAAATTATGATCCAAAGGCTGTGGGGTGGGAACAATCAATCAGAATACCTGGGGTAGTGTGTAATGTGTGTGCTCTTGCCAGCGGGAGCAAGCGGCCCCTGCACACAGTCCCCCAGCAGGTTAAATAAATATGATACTATAGACAAACCGAGAGGATCACATGGCCGCATCAATCAGCTGTTGATAAAATACAATCTTCCTTTAATACACGCTGGGAAAGTTATTTAACACTTACAAAACCCGAACCCAGCGCTGTTTCTTTTAGTAAAAGGGGAGAAAAAAATATTCTTTGAAAGTGTAACTCTTTTAAAAAGGCAAGGAGAGGTGACAGTTACATTTTCCTGGGGGATATAATAGAAAGCTTTTAATGAAGCCGCAGACACTGTACAAAGTACATGAGCCACGACGCTGAAAAAATACAGAAGCTGTTAAAAGAACAAGTCAATGTAGAAGTGGCCGGAGTCGATTTCAGGCTGCGCATTAGGATTTATTTCCTTTTCATTCATGATTTCACAACCCCGGTGGCTGAAAGGCTCCAGAGAACTGCTTTCTTCTTGGCATGCAAGAAGGGCTAGCACAAGCAGGAGAACATTTCCAAGGCAGACACGAATGTCTTTTTTATGTAGTTTGTCGGAGAAATAAGAGGAGAATAAAATATCCCAGGAGAAAATCAGTTCTCCGGAGTATTTTGAAAACAAAAAAGTTGGTGGCAGTGGCTGATCTCAAGATCTGGGTTTTGTTTGTTTGTTTGTGGATAAGAAAGAATGGGGCTACTGGGATTCAATGAGTATTCCCTGCATCAGGTGAGAAGTTTGGCTGCTAATAAAAATAATAGTAATAAAAAAAAATGCTGTTGCCCAGGTGCACTTTGATTCAGGTTCATTCGTTACCTGCCCACTTTCACTTCCAGGTACCTTCCCTCACCACCACCACCCCCATTTTTTTTCTTTTTTTTTTTTCTTTTTTTCATTACCACCTCGGTGCCCTGTGGCACTTTTCGCTCTGCGAGAGCCCCGATCCTGCCCGTCTCTCCCCGAGGGGCTGCAGAGCCCCGAGCGAGTTTGCAGGGACGTCGGGGCAGCCCAAAGCGAAGCGCCTTCCCCCGCGCTCGCTCCGCCGCCCTCCCGTGTTCTCGGGTCTCTTCAAAGCAGGGGAGAAAGTCAGCACCGAGCCTCGGGGAGATGAGGCATAAATCACCGGGCAGCCAAAACCTCCGAGGGGAAAGCCAGGAGGAAATTCTGACAAGACTTTCCCTAACAAATGAAGATTAATGCGCGCTCTAAAAAGGAAGCGGTTGTAAGTGCTGTTTATACAAGAGAAATCCTGGAAATGGAGGCGGGGGGGGAGTAAAGAAAAAGAAACCCGCAAGGCTGACAGTCAGAGGCTGATGTCATCCCGAGTGTTGAAATAAATGACTGATGAGCCAAAAAAGCGCTCGGCGCGCGGCCGTCCCGACACGCCGCTCCGCGCGCCTTGCAGCTGGCCAACATCTGCGCTGCGGGCTGCCCTGCGCGGCCCTGCGCGGCTCTGCGCGGCCCTGCGCGGACCCCCGCGCCCGCCCTTGCCGATCCAACAGCCCCGCCGCGGT
>VWPW01007398.1:32172-61703 GCA_013389825.1 Crypturellus undulatus
TGCGGGCGAGCGCGGCGCCCCGAGGCCACGCGCGCGGGCGCGGGAGCCCCGCGGGCAGCGCCGGGGGAGCTGCGGGCGCCTCCTCGGCTCTGTCGTGTTTGGGAAGTTGCGCTCAAGGGCTCTTTACCTGCGCCAGACACCCCTGAGCGCTCTCCAGGGGCTTGTTGGGCAGATGTAATGGTGAGGCCAGGGGGTCTTGTTTGGCTAGACGCGGGGACATTTGTCATGACTGACCTGTGAACTTCAGCTTCTGAGCCCAGAACTGTAAGGAGAGGCTCGGGCTAATGTAATAAAGCGAGAGAGACAAGAGGAAAGGCCTATCTTGCCCCAGGGCCACCACATGTTCACTCCGTTTTACTGTCAGTGCTACATGGAAGCTGTGGCTTCATTTCATATTCCATTAATATTTACAGCGGCGATTGAATTTCCCATTATAAAGTTCACCATACACACACTACTAATATGAAATATTAATAGTATTGTGCATATTATGAAGTCTAACTATTAAAAATAATAATAACTTTTTTTAAGAAGCCACCGGGCAGTTTGCATGGGCTAATGCATACCGCGCACGCACCTGCAAGAGGAGGTGCCCAGCCCTGGTCCCCTGGCCACCTCCACCCACGGCGTTGAGCCGTTTTCCTTGGAAAGTGCCACGTTTTCCATCCGGTTTGGGACATCCTGGGAGCAGGAGGTGCCCAGAGCGGCTTTACCCCACCCAGGGGTTCAGGGAATGGGGACGGGGACAGGGGAAGGATAGAATGGAGGGGAATGTGTCGGGGGTTGGTTCTCTTTTGGTTCTCTATCTTTTTATTATTATTATTTATTTATTAAAACTGCTTCCCTTGCTCTGATTTGGAACCTATTTGGGGCTCAAGCCAACTCTGTGTCTTACAGATGAGTAATCGGGCATTTGTTTACTCCGCAGCCCGCAGCTGAGTCACCTCTCACTTGCAGCTTAGGGTGTTTGGAGAAATCCTATCTCCCGTGCCAGCAAAATGGGCAGCGAGGGGCCCAAAAGTGCCCCGAGGAGCGACTGAAATGAAACCAAATCGATAATTCGCGGATCGCGTGGAAACAAAGCAGTGCTGAATTCAAGCGGGGCGAACCTCGAGCAGCAGGACAACTTTCTCCTGCAGCACTTGGTTGCGCTTTGTTTTTAAAGAGGAGATACCCAGGGTCGTTCTGGGCTTTTTATTATTTTTTTCCCGTGAATAGACATAGCTTTTCTTTTCGATACATCATAAATCTACATGTCTGAAATACATATATATACGCACATATATATGAAATGATTGTATGTATGCGTGTAGAAAGTTGTCGCTTGCCCCTGAACACGATGCCGGGAGGGCAAGGGGTTGAGCTGCAGAACAGCTGGAGCGCAGCGCTGCGCGGCTCGGATTGCCGTCGGTTCCAGAGGGATTTCCTCCGAAGTTTTGGAAGGTCTAAGGAGTCTCCCGTCAGCATCTGCAGGTGTTAAAATATTTGGAAAGACAGTTGGCAGGACCTGAGATTTATATGCGTTTGCTTTTCTCCTGAGGATAGCAACTTAAGAGTCCAGATGCAGGTCTGCAAGTGAGGGTAATAAATAAATAAATAAATAAATAAAATAAAATAATAAACTTGTTTTCTGTAAGGAGATCGGCTGCATTGATCTACAAGGGGATTTGCTTTCTGCTGACTGCAGTAAGCAAAAGCCGTTGCAGAGTCAGTCCCTTCGTCCGCGGTCCCTGGTTAAGGTTGTGTTTGAACCTGGTCGGGAGTGTTTCACCTTCGTGCTCTGCCAGATTTAGAGGTTTCCTGTCCGTGAGGGCCCTCGCCGAGTTGTGCCCTCGGCTGGTTTCATCTGACCGTGTTTTGGGCTTGCGGGGGGGGATCAAAAGCAGCGCGGAGCCCCCAGCGGCTCCAGATGCTGCAGATGTGGCTCTAGCTGCCCCCTTGGGCAGCAGAATATGCTGCCCCTTCTGCCTCCCTAAGGTGGGGCAGAGACACATTATATATGTCTTAATAGCTCTGGATTAAGGCAATTTAGGCATCCCGAAGTTGGGCTCCCGGCTCAGGGGGCTGACAGGCTCTGAGAGGTACGGATGGGTGACATTTCCACCACGAGATCCACCCTACCCCCCGTTCCCCCCCCGCCTTCCAGCCCTAAATGTGTCATGCTTTGTCACATCCTCTGCGTGTGTGTTTTTAGAGAACATTTGAATAAAAGGCTCGATGCCAGGTATTGGTGACACAGTGGGTGGAATTTGCAGCCTTTCCACAAAGAGTTGGAAGCCTCCATTTGCATAAGGTCAGGGTACAGCTTCTCACAGAACTTTAGCAGCATCTCTGTCTCTTAGCAACACTCTTGCACTCTTGGTCCCTGCATTAAATTGACTGGTCCTTTCCTTTTCTTCCTTTCATAGGGAGGCTTACAATAAAATGTCACCCTTCCAACCTGTGCCTGTCACCCAGTAGGTCATCTGTTTCTCTTACACCTCCTTCCTCCTCCTCCCTCCCCCCACCACTTCATCTCCAATTAGAGGATGAGATTATTCATTTGGTGGATTCCTAAAACTGCTTCGTCTTCTTTTTTAAATTATTATTTTTAATTAATATTAATAACATTTCTTCCTTTTGTATTAATAAAAAAAGGAGCCCTTATAAACAGTGAGGAGATAAGGAGCAAATTGCAGGCACCTGCAAAACAATGGGCTTGGAGAGGGGTAATAAGGCGAGTGGAGATAGAGAGAGCAAGGTTTAGGTCATCCTCTCCACCCATTTAGTTGAGGCAGGGTTGAACTCAGCATGGAAGCCTTCAATGTGCTCAGAATATTAGAGTCACCCCTCTTGGCTCCGGCATGGGAATTGGTGACAGAATACAGATGCTGATAGGTGGTGTTAATGGAGGGTCAGCCTTGGACAATAGTATCCATCACTTGCCTCATGGCTCTGCTGTCAGATGGAGTCATTTCTGACTGCTCTATCACCAAGATTTGGGAGAGATTCAATTATTATGTTCAGCTTGGCAGCGGTAGATACAAATCTATGCCCAAAGGACCAGAGGGAAAAAAAAAAAAAAAAAAAAAGGCATCCCTCCCCCCATTACCAGTAGTTTTTTTGTTTTTTTTTTTTTTTTTTTTTAAAAAAAAAAAAAAAAAAAAAGCATCCCTCCCCCCATTACCAGTAGGGTGTTTTTTTTATTATTATTATTTTTTTTTGTTTGTTTTGTTTTTCATTTATAAATAATCCTTAAATCCTTACCGTTCAATATGCCCCATTGCGTCTAGTGCTTTTTTTTTTTTTTTTTTTTTTTTTTAAAGAAAAAAAAGTCAGCTGCAGCATTACTCGGCCTGAGTGTTACTTGCAGCCAAACTATTTTGGCTCTTAGGATCTGAGCGGCTGCTCGGTGCTTTGGGTCGGAACCGGGATTTGCTCCGCACGGGCGGGAGGTGCTGGACACCCCTGCGCAGCCCCGTTGCGCCCGGCCGGGCTGGGGCTTTGGTTATCAGCACCCAGAAAATGCTCCTCCTAATACTAAGGGCAGGGCGAAAGGACCCAACTTCCCTCGTGGCCAAGCTCTCCGTTTCCCCCTTCCTACTTTTAAAGGTATCTAAGTGGTGATAACCGTTTTAAATTCAGCCCGGATTTTATTCTCCGGCTCCCTGTGGCGAACTGATCCACTTCTAAGGAGGAATGGCTTGTTTTCTCTAACACGTTATCCATCTCTTGAGTGGTGCAAATGCTAAGGTGAAACCCGGTGCTTTTCAGTGGAATTTCTTCAAAACTCTCATCCAGCCGCCCCCCTCCCTCCTTGCTTCAGCCGAAGCTTTCAGACCCTGTAATTCCTGCAAGATAAATTCTCAGGTAATGGGTTCTGAGAAAAAGCAACAGAGGTTAGGAGTCAACTGCCTCCCCTTTAATAATTCACATGTCATATTTCTTCCACTTTGTCAAGTTGGCTAAAGAAGACGGGCAGGGCTGAGACAGGCACTTGAGTTTATTATCCAAGGGCCGGGGAATCCGGGCCAGGGCGATGCCCGCTCTTCCTCTGCGAGAGGGGCGCATCCCGCACTGCCATCTGCTCGCCTCGCTCCTGCCGCTTTGCAAAAAACGGCCCTTTCTGCCTTCCCCTTCCCAGCGATCCCCTCCCAAGCTCTTTCTTGTTTACATTCAAAGCTGTTAATCTCCCCTTCATATCTTTTACGGATGTATATATGTATATAAAGTGACAATTTGCAGATTGTCTGAAGTGAGAGCCCATCCTGTAATGCTGTGTGAGCTGACTGTATCCCTCAGCTACAATATCCTTCCTCGTGGGCAATCGTCCTCTACAAGTTCGTGAAAGTTTTGCGGGCTCACCAGCATGAATGGAAGCACTTTTAAATGACCACAGGGAAACAGAGTGTTGGAAATAACGTGAGGTAAAGCTGGGCTATGCTCTGGAAAGCTGAAGAAGGGATAAAATGGCAGGGACTGCAAATGCAGGCAGAAAAAAAAAAAGTTCTCTGAGCAGAAAATGCAAACAGTTGTTTCTTCCAAGCTGTCACCTTTCCTTACACATTATACACCGAAAAGAGTATTAAATTGATACATCATAACCGTGTGGTCCTCGTTAATTTGTCTTTCCAGGTCTCCTTTAGAAGAGTTTCTAGGATTTTTTTTCCATAGTTCCCACTTTCTTGCTCCGTCTTTAGCATTTCGTCACCCCACAATACCCATCACTCTTAGTCTGAGTGCAGAATAGTGTCTTGTATCGGGGAGCGTGTCAGGTGTGTTTAGAAGTAAAATTTAAGAAAAAAGGGGAGAGCACTGGCTTCCAGATCCATGCACGGCTTTTCTTGAAAGTACAGATACAGGTGGAGATGTGAGTGACAGCAGAGCAAATAGAGCCCTCACTCTCCTCCTGAAGATCAGGACTTGCTATATTATGGTTTTATTCTTGCCATTGTTTAAAGCACTACACTTTTTGTTACTGATGTTGTTGGCAACCTTGCCTTTAGGCAGCAGCACTTTTAAGCTAAGTCTTTGCACTGTAGCCTTTGCAATGTGTGGCTTCAGCTCCTATTCAGAAACAGTAAAGGCATATGCCTTTATCTGTCACATTTCGGTAACTTTATACGAGAAACGGAAGAGAAAGCAACTTTCGGGAATTTAGCAAAAGGACTTATCAGTGTAAGTCGGGATAAGAGCAAGCCTTGAGGCCCAGGAGAAGTTTGTCCTGGCGATACTGGCCGGGGTTTGTTACATTTTGGTTAGAGGTTTGCAGTTCTCACCCTTTAGAGCAGGCATCATCCCCGGAAACAGGCAGCTCCGGGGCTCGGTGGAGATTGTTCTGGGATTTCGTTGGGTTTTGTTTTTCCTTCGGAGGGAACCTCTCATGTTACGGGGCATTCAAGGCTTTAAAAATAAACAAAACCCAGTGGAAAGAAAAAGAGAGGAAAACAAAAGAAAAGAAATAAGAAAAAAGGAAAAAAAAAGAAAAAAAAGAAAAAAAAAAGAAAAAAAAAGGAAAAAAAAGGAGAGGGGGGGAGGAAAAGGAAAGACTCGTGATCCGAAGAGAAACAACCAGCATCGAGGCCGGAGCTCCCCGGGGCAGGCACCGCGCGGGGCCGCGGGCGCCCGTGTCCCGCCCGCTCCGCCCGAGCGCGGCTGCTCCGGCCCTCCCGACCAGGTGCCAGGCGGCTCCTGCTTGGGAACCTCGTCCCTTGCAGAGGGGACACTTGTCCTGCCACCCAAACCCGGTCCCGAGGGGACCATCTCCCTTACGGTGGTTGAAACTGTTGCATTTACACCCCGATAATTCACTTTTTTTTTTTTCTTTTTCTTTTTCCTAGACCTGAACCCCCCCCTTTTGTTTTTCCCACCCCCTCACTCTGGCTCACGGGATCTGGGTGTATTCCCAGGCCGTGGCTGAGCGGACGCTCCGGTGCCAGCGCTGCTGCTGCCGCATCCGGCGGGGGAGACGCTGCACCGGCCTCCCTTGGCAGGCAGCAACGAGACACACTTGAAAAGCTGCCAGGGAGAATTAGGATGGAAGCCCTATGCTGCAGAATCAGATGGTTTAAAGTGTCCCCGAGCAGCTGTTATCTCGATTTTTTACTATTATTATTTATTATTATTATTATTTTCTGAGATTTTTTTTTAACACCTGCAAAGTTTGTCTATAAGGATGCTGCGAGAGACAGAACTACTGTGAGACTGACAGACTCCGCAAAGTTCTTGGCATCCTCTGAGCGACGTGAGGGGTCCAAGGCCTGGCAGGCAGGAGGGATGTGAGCGCAGCCCCCCAGAGACCCTCCCCAAGGAGGGCTGGGCAGCGCCAGGTGCCTTCTTGGCCCCCAGATGGAGATGGGATCAAAGCTGGGGATGGTGGAGCTGCTACTGCAGCTGGTTCTTCCTCATCCTCTTAGTCGCACACAGCCTGCCCTGTGCTCAGGGAGGACCCCAGGGCACAAAGCTGGACGGGGGTGGGAGAGATGGAGAAAAAGCTCTCTCGAAATTTATAAAACCTGATTTTGGGTAGCAGATAAATAAATAAATTGAAGGAGGGCTGCTCCTCTGTGAGTGCTGCAGGGTGCTGGTGCCGGTGCTGGTGCCTGGGCTCAGCTCAGGCAGCGCTGGCCCACACTGATGGTATCAGCATTTCTGCTCTCACCTATCACCTGAAGTCATCCTCGCTCTGTCTTCAAAACATCCAGAGCATTCCCCTGCCTCCGCCCGAGTCCACTTGCTGTTTCTTCTTATTGAGTTCTCCATGTCTTTCTGCAGCTTGTCATAACCTGTAATAAAATGGCTTTTTTTTTTTTTTTTTTTTTTTTTGGTTGGGACTAAAAGTTCTGAGGGCATCAGATCTATTTCCAAGTGACAGCAGAGAAAGCAGAGGAGCGAGGCAGGAGCAGAGGAGCGAGCAGGGTGAGGATCACTCCTGTGCACCTCCTGAGGCTTAACCATTTCATAGCGAGCCCCCCAAGGATGGTCAAACCCAGTGTCCAACCCCACTGTCCTTTTGGGGACCCACATGGCAGAGGAAGGTCCATTCCCTAGGGACAAGGGGATGTCCCAGCTCGGCCTCACGCCTCTGTGTGCCTGCCTGCCCTAGAGCCACTGCCAGGGTGGCATCAAGAGCAGGACAGGGTCAAGAGCCTCGTGCATCTGAGCCCAGCGCAGCTTCAGCAAGTTATGGCTATCAGAGTGTGCTGCAGGAAACACCGCTCGTATATGCTAATGTTAGGTGCATATGCATGCATGCTATATGCATATGCTAATGCTGTGTGTATATTATGTGCATCATGCCAGCTGCAACATCAGGCATGTGCTCTTGATAGGTTCATGCTCATATACACGCAGAACAATAGAAAAGCCTAAACATGTGTGTTTATACCCATATGTTACATATATACACGTGAGCATATATTCAAATATGTATGTGTGCACATACAGCAGGGGTATGGGTGGATAGATAAAGAAAAGGTTTATGACAGCGCGCAGCCTCCCCACTCTTTTAGCCCCTGTGTGCAGGAAGGGGAGAAGTCCACCCAAACAGGGTGTGTGAGGCCAAGGAGTGCTTAAAGGCTAAACTGGGATCCTATTTTCAAAAATAAAATAATAATAAATAATAATAATAAAAAAAACAAGCAAATGAACAGCAAGGAGGAGATGGGTTAACAGCAAGGCCAGGCAGGTACACGCTGCCTGGCATGTCTGGGCACGGGGTCTGTTGGCGCAGACGCTCCTCTCATCAAGTATTTATAGTCACTGCATCTTTGCATAACATTTACTCTGCTTTCTTTAACTGCTTCCTCCGCTCCTCGCCGCAAACAGCCTTGGCTCGGCCCCAGCTCCTGTGATGATATCAAGAAAGGTTTTTCTTTTTTTATGGTCAAGCCATGGAGAGGTCATTCTAATAATACCCAAGGTCACTGGTGGGAGCCACCGAGTCTCCCAGTCATTTTTCATTTGCTTGCAACAGTTAATGACAGTCACAGGGACGGGAGCTGGGAGCTGATGGCCATGTGATGTCACCAGCACATGCTAGGGGATTATAAGGGCAGGTACAGGGCAGGGCTGTGGATTAAAAATGCTGGAAAAAAAAATCACTATTAACTACTTCACTCCAGCAGCTTGGTGGAAAAAAAAATGTAATACACAGACAAAGGAGGGGGATTTTTCCCTTTTTTTTTTTTTTTTTCTCTCCAGAATGCCAGCTCAACCCGCTTGTTTCCCAGCTTCTGTGACTCAGCTGGAAATAGATGCACAGGGCGGGAGCAGGCGAGTTGCTCCCCAGAGCTGCTCCAGAGCTCACGGGCACTGTGGAAAGCAGTGCATTCCTATCACCTTGTAATATAGGTATTATACTGATATTCTTCTCCGAAAGGATGCAGAGCAAAGGAGCTTTTACCCTTTAGGATAATTCCAATAGTCTGGGCAAAGTATGTTTTTCTTGCTGGCAAACAATCCTATAGAAAGATAAAGTATACATTAATTTCTGCTATTCTGAATCAGTCAGCCTATCATCATTACAGTGTTTGCAAAAAAAAAAGAATTTCCTAAAGAAGGTTGGATATCTGGTTGAAATTTTTTTAATAACAGTCATTTTTAATCATAAAAAAACAGCAAAACAAAAAAGATACAGCTACCCCTAAAGTTGTGTCGCTTCAGAATATAACAAGACAGAAAAGAAAATGACAATGGGTTTATGTGAGTATTTAACTCTAGACTTGCTTCATTACCTACAACAATTTATGAAGTTCTCACTATTGATTTTAATGAACTTTAAACGAACTTTAGATTTAAGGCAGAATGCATCAATGGGATGACGTGCCAAATTCAGAGCAGTGTCCAAAATATACTGGAATGCATAAAACCTGTATCTCCCTGTTTTCTGTGTCCATTATGTTCTCTTAATGCCTAGTCCTGAAAACAACTTTTCCTTTAAATGCTGTGTCTATTTTAAATAAAATGGAAGAAGCTACATGCAGCTGGAGGCTGATTTTTTGATCCAGATGGAGCTGGTACAAACTGCCACCATGGGAGTGAAGCCCTCTGAAGGACGCTGAGCTGTGGATATCTGCTCTGATGGACGTTGTTATGGATCCTCAGGTGCAGCCTGCTATTTGCTATCCTTGCTATATTTCTCCATTTTTAAATTCTCCCTGAGAAGATAAACACCTATGTGCTGCTCCTTGGATAAAGCAGAAGGTGCTTTCTCCCTGCTTGCCCGTTTTCCACAAAAGTAGGGAAAAAAAAGTCGTGTTTACAATTAGACCTGACTTGATTTATCGCAGTTAATAGGATTAGAGTGTCAGCGTCTCTCAAGAATATTTAAATGCATAGGAAGAGTGTGGCTGAGTTGCTGGTGTCTTTTTTTCTCCCTCTGTGATGGGCATAATGACACACCTAGAAGCAGAGGGGATTTGTCCGGTGGGAGCAAGCAGATTATCTGTATCTAGTGAAACAAGGCGTGCATGGCAACCTTTGCCAAGGCTCAAAGCCAGAACCTACTCACTACAAAATAATTGTGTCACTACCTAACCAATGCACTCTTCATGTTTCATTTATCTTTTGACTGTAATTGAATGGTTGAAAAGCAAAAAAAAAAAAAAAAAGAAAGAAAAAAAAGTAGACAAATTCCAGCTGTATTGAGATCTGTTTCTTTCTCTGCTACCATGGCCCATCATTAGATAGTTTCCCTCTCTGTACAGAAGGTCAGAGAGTATAAATATAAATTGCATTTTGCATTACTTCTAGATGAGTGAAGCTGTCAAAGCAATAATATAAGCTTTCAGTCCCGCATTCTACCACTTCTTTCCCATTTTTTGGCCAGGAGGTCATGTGCAAATTGAACGTGACAGCCCAGACGACATGTCCAACAGACTTATATTGTTAGACTGTTCTGCCATGGCACTCATCACAACATTAAACCCGCGTCGGACGTAGAGCTCCTCAGTAGCTACTAACAGTGGCTCAGACTTCTGGCTCAAAAGTTCGCTCCACCGCGAGCCTTACAGCACAATGACCTCTCGCTTGGAGGATCTCCTCAAAAACACAGTGGGGAAAAAAAAACTTGCAAACAAACCTGAAAGAGCTGATACAAATTTAATTATCTGAAAGGTGAATGCATTTATGAAATGTGTATGAATACTCTTCACTTTTGTAAAATCTTTCTTCTCCATGAAGTTTAGGTGAGCAGTCTTAAAAAGTAATCAATTAGTATTTATCAGATGTTTTTGCTATCAGCATCCAAAAGATGCAAAAAATCCTTCAACTCTCCATCTTTTGTTTTATACAAACACATTTTGTCTCATGTCCATTAGATAAAATACTCTATATGCCAATTAATAGCACTGCTGATCTGGAAATAGATAAATAGTTGTAGCTCGAGCATATCTCCCATGGGCGGTCTCCACTAGTAGCTATTAGGATGATGTAGTCTAAGTCTATTTGTGGAAAAAAAAATTGTTAACTGAATATTACATATTATACTAACTTGGATAAAAGTTGGTCTAGAGAGTAGCAGAGGTATAAGATTCCAGTTTTTTACTTCAGCTGAAGTAGAATCAGGTGTTAGAATAACTTGGAAAAGTACTTTATGTGGTGTACGATGTTGGAGAAAAGATAATGCTGAATGACAGTAAAAGAAGATCACTCCAGGAGCAGAAAACAGGATATCAAACCCTTCACCTTTAGATATCTAAAAATACAGCACAGAACATGAATGACAGAAAATTCTTATCACCCGGCAGCTGTTTGATGGCCTGTGTTAAAGAGTTGGTGGTCTTGGTCCAAATATAAGGCCCCACATTATAAAGAGCATTATCTGGCAAATTTTGGTGATTATTTGAGCATACGGGCCAAATTTCACTTGGCAGAGAAATTGCTTCCTTGGATCACAGAAATGCTCTCTCCAGGTAAGGGCTGGGATAGAAGTGGGGATGAAGTGAAGTCCTTGCTGCTCTTGTACCACCTTTTCATGAACTTCATATTCAAGCACTATCACACATTTTATTTTTTCCTCCAGAAGGGCTAAACTTGGAGTGAAGAGTTTGAGTCCCATCTGGTACAAGTCAGTAGGGGCTTTGCAGACTTTGGTAGAGCTATGCCGATTTACACCAGATGATGCTATTAGAGGACTGAACTATCCAACAATAATTATAAAAAATGTCTTTGATTACGAATGCTCAACAACTATTTATGTTTACATTCCAGAGATTTGCATGTAGCACAGTGGGGAGCATTTTATCTCTTCAAAACATTGCACCAGCATAAATAATCCACTGACATTCAAATGAGCAAAGAAATACCCGCTTTTTACCACAAGATGGACCATTAAGGTTTTTGCTTCATGCATCTTTTTCAAACAGATTTGTCAATAATCCTCAAATTCAAAGTTCATTCTAAAGAAAGAAAGAGGGAAAAAGAAAAGAAGATTTGTTCTTTTCTAGGTGGCTACATTACAGACAGCTCCAAACTGCAATGTGTCTAGATGCAAGCCAGACCATCCCACACTTGACAGAGAAGAGAATGGGAAAACCACAGTAAAGTAGGACATAAAAACACCATAAAAAACAGTACTGTACCTCACTGGACACTGTATTCAAAGCAAATCACCAAGGTGTATGCCTGAGTTTGAATCCAAAATGAATCCTTGAGGCATTCAGACACCTATCCATGGCCAGATGGTGGTAATCAGATGAAACCTGGGAAGATGTGCGGCCCGAGTACCAGCCTGGAATGGCACCGCAGAAACGAACACCAGGGACATTTAAGCTTTGCAAATAGAAAATGCTTAAATTATGTAGTAATGTGTTGTACCTTTGACTCACAAGAGGGAAGGAAGATAAAAGCCCGGGTAATATTCATTTGATGTTGGAACTACACACATAGGTCTTCTGCTTTGGCTTCTTCTCCCCATTCTGCCCCTTTATCTTCTAATTGTGCCTTGGAGATTCTTGGAAGGCATCACATTAATCTCAGATTAATGCACATTGCACTGAACACAACATAGATTTTCTCTTAAGAACAAGCAGGGAAAGAGTCACTGGCATTTCATGGATCATGCCCAGAAGAGGACCAGAAGACACGCAGATATCATAGTTGTGGCCTGGATAATTTCAGTTAACTCAACATCTTCCTGCAAATCCCTCAAGGGTTGGTAACAGTCATATAGCTCCAGTGTTGGAGCATGGCCAACATGGCCAGGATAGTTCAATTCGGGATCTTAGAAATGGCCTAATCCTTCCCAGTCCCAACTCAGAAAGCTCCCCAAAGTCACCAGGAGCTGGGCAAATCGCTTTCATAAANCGATAACTTCAATTAACTCAACATATTCCTGCAGATCCCTCAAGGGCTGGTGACAGTCGTACAGCTCCAGCATTGGAGCATGGTCATCATGGCAAGGCTAGCTCAATGCAGGATCCTAGAAATGGCCTAATTCTTCCCAGCCCCAACTCCAGCCCCTGAAGTCATCAGGAGCTGGGCAAATCGCTTTCATAAATAAAAGAGCCTCCTCTGGGTGCAGCCTCCACTTTTGCCAAAAATACAGGTGTCCTAGTGATATGGCAATATCAGGAAGCTTAAATAAAATGTGAAGATCAAGAGATTCAAAGAATCGTCACCTCTGATGTCCCCATTGCTTATTTTGCTGAAATCCAGAAGATAAATCTGATATAGCTGCTTACTCCTCCATTTTAATCATTATATGTAGATCTTGTCCCATACTGAAAAATCCACAGCATTACAATTCTCCTGGGCAATTTGGCGAGCACTCCAATCAGTTGTCCTGAGCAAACTACTTCACTTCTTTGCCTCAGTTTCCTTATCAATAAAATGAGGATATAATAATATTAAGATATCCCTTGGGAGCATTCTGAACTGCAATTAGTGTTTTGATAAGCTCTTTGAACATTAAACCTGTCACGAAAATTGTTAGAGTTATTAAACTCAATTTAATTGGCCACAGCTTGAGAAAAATTTCTCCAATGTATCTTCGAACAACTGAAGGAGATATTAGACTTGATTCTGGTGTCAAGATTTTGTGTGACCAAGCAATTCAAGGGTAGGGTGGGTTAAAGAGAGCTGTCCCGTCTGATCCACAAGTTCCTTACCTTGAGCCACCAGGAGTTGCACAAAACATGTGCTCAGGATCAATGAGAGAATTTAGTTTCTGAAGTAAACAGTGCAAAAGTGAGTGTCTGTATAAATCTTGCTACTCAAAGCAATGAAAGAAAAAGAAAATATTTAATACTAGTGAAACTTGACTTAATAACTAGAACTGCCACTTGTCCCTTAGAGGGGACACGTCTTGGAAGTATAAAATAAAACTGTTCTGAAAGTCTCCCTTGCTGGTGTGAATAAAGGTGTGGCTGGGTCCAGCAATGTGGAGCTCTGCAGTGTCTAAATCTGTGTAGAACAGAAGAGAACTGGACAGTTTCAATTCACTTATAGATTGATCTTCCCTAGTGGCACCAGCTCGTGCAGTCTGTCAGTAGAATACAGCTCTCTAGTCTGTGCCTCTACATTGGTGTTTACTTTTGCTAGGTTTCACCGTCCAGCAGGATTTCACCAGCTGGATAAGCAAGGTTTCTAATTCTAATTTTATCACTAGCAGGTGTTGCCATTTCTCTCTTTCCCCTTCAGATTATGCATTTTTAAATGTGTACCTGTTTTAATAATATTTGTGATGGTAATGTCCTTTCCTGAACCACAGTCTAATCACTGGACTTACAGTGTTCTTTCATGTAACATATCCCACTTATTATGCCTTTTTCTCCCCACTATCCATGGGAGAGGTTTGGCATAGTCCATGGCTATTATACATGCAATATATATCAGATAATTTATTTAAATGGGTTTCCTAAATTGTCATATTAGTGCAGTTCCAAAGCAGGATATACAACCATGCACTGCGAAACGGACAAGATCCCTTTTTTCTGGGATAAAGAGAAATAGTTCTGTAGTCTACTAAAGTCTAACCTAAATTTTAGAGACCACTCTTTATCTTCTCTTAGTTCAGCACAGATACACAGATATTTGTGTGTTTATAAATAATCTGTTATACACTGGCATATTACATAGATTCTCACAGTGTGTAATAAAATGCAGTAATAAAAGCTATGCACTCATCAGTCTTGAATTTTTTTTTCTCCTCCTGTCTTTCCCCCACTGAGTGACTAATAAATTGATGCTTAGGCAACCGAAGCAGAAAACTCCTGTTCAAACCTTTCATAAACTCATGCAGTCACCTTGCTCCCCACAAGTATTTAATTTTCTGACTTTCATTACCATATGTCCTGTAACAAACTTATATTGTTATCGGGTTATTTCGATCAAGAGATGATAACATATAATAAACTAGTCCTTGTTGTGTAGATACGTATGAGCAGGAATACCTGACATGGCCAATGATATCTATTGTTTGAGCAGCTCAGAATATCACCCCAATTTTTAATTTCTGCATTAGGTCTACTTTGATAAAAGGAAGCGCTGAGGAGATATGGTTGAAGAAGCAAGTATCTGTGTCTCTGGGGACATTTTGTCAATCAAGTTTGTCCTTTTTCTGGCTTGGCAGCTATCTCGGTCTAGCCCGAGTGATGCCCAAGATGTCTATGTCCCTTGTTGGCCAACTGTGTTATCGCGAATGCCTGCACCAAGGCTCACAGCCTCAAAGGTGTTTCAGTGTCAAACTCATCATGATGTAGAAGCTTTAAACCATGCGGCCGAGTGGCACAGCCGTGCCCGAAGCCAGGCTCACCTGGCTCTGCGGGAGCCGCGCGCGGGGGGACACCAGGTGGTGCAGAGCCACTGTGCTGGATCCGCCACCATCTGCCCTCCTGGCCGGGAGCGCCGCGGCTCTCGGATGCGCCAGCAAGTCCTGGCTGCCAGAACAATCCCTCGGTGCCACCGACAGCTTGTGCAAGGGACAGGACTAATGTCCAGATGGCCCCCAGATTTTTAGGGGCTGCATGGAGAGAGCAAAACCAAAATCACCCCTCCCGTGTCACACTGCGGACCCAGAGCGCGTTTTCTTCTCAGATATTCTCCGTATCCAGCTCCCAGCGTCTGTCGTGGATATTAGCAGCTTCTCCCTTCACCTGCACAGGCCAGTGAGCACCACTTTCCTTTGTAGCCACTTAGAGGTCCAGCTTGCCCTCGAGACCCCACACAACTCCTGCACGCTCCCTCCATCTCCTTACTGCTTCAGCCTTCCTCACTGCAGCCTCCCATCTGTCACTCCATCCCAAAACGAAACGGTAAATCACTTTTCTCTACATCTTGTGTCTGTCTTCTAATATCCTTCATGCTGCTTTTTCCATCCTCCAACAAAGTCATACCTCTCAATTTCACTTTATTTTTGTCCATATGCTTCCTCTTATCTATTTATATATATATATCTCATTCCTCTTTATTATATCTCAGTTTCTTTTTCATTAGGGGCCATCTTAGACCCTCTCTTTACCCACATTATTTGTGATGCCATTTTCCCTCCAGTTCTATGCCTTGTCTTTATGACATCCCTTCAGTATAAAGATCTCTCTTTTTCAACAATCTCTCCTTTTCACATCAAGAACAATCCTCAACTGGAACTTTAGAAAATTTGGCAAGATCATCACAAATAGGTTAAATGCAGCATCTATATATCTATCTTCTAAATTGTTATCTGATTTAAAACGGACAGTGGGTGTAAAGCCAAAGTACATCATCTTATACAATAGTATAAGGTAATAGTACAAGATGGTGATACATCCTTTTGCTCATAATTCCAAGTTTATCCTGGACTGCTAAAGTTTTTGTCCTCAATGAGGGCCCCAGTCATGCGGACGGACATCATTTAACAACCATTTAACATTATCAAACATTATCAGTCCTGTGCCACATGCTCTAAGTGACCCTGTGTGTGCAGGAGGGCTAGACTAGATAATCTCTCGAGGTCCCTTCCAACCTTAACGATTCTGTGGTTCTATGATCATGAAAAAAGAAAAAGACATAAAAAGAAATGAAAAGAGAAGAAAAGGAAAGTTTTCCCATGTACTAACATTTTTTAAGTGGGCACAGATTTACCAATAGGGCAAAAGAGATTTTATTCCCCTTCCCTCTCCAGCGAACAAAACACAGATTCCCATTTACAGGCCAAGAGACAGGCACTAGCCAGCATAGCCCCACATCTCTTTCTTGGTTCTTTTCAGACCCATTTATGAAGAAAACGTGCTCTGTGCTGCAAAACCAGCTCCTCTCACTAATTAATCTTTCTGCTCCAGAAAATGTGTTTCCTCCTGGCTCTTCTTTTGTCTGACCCAGGCACGCCATGATCTCTTGCTCATCAGCTCTCTCCCCTTCCCACCAATCCTGTGTTTGTCACCAACGACCGCTAATAATCACACAAATATCTCGACCCTTATCCCAAAACTTCTGATAGGTCAGTTCTTTTTATTATTATTACTATTATTATTATTCGTTGCTCTCGCTGAGTTGCAGGTAGCTTGCCCCGGGTGCTCATCAGCTCCGTGTGTCTTGCTGTGCTCCTGGCTTAAGAGCAGTGCCTTGTTGATTGGATTACAGCTGAACAGCACTTTAGCTGGCTTAATATCAGGAAGTTCAGGGGTGCCCCTATGATTGTCACCCCGTGCCCATCACTTAGAGAACACCGAGGCTGCATTGCTCCTGAGCTATGAAATAATGACTGACTGGAGCGATGAACTCTGATCAAGACCCTTCAAACATTGTGAGTATTCTTTTTGCCTCTCAGCATTCGTTGTTCTCAACTGGAATTGTCTCTCCTGAAGCAGGAAGAGGAATAGCCTTAACATAGCACTTGCTGGAGAAGCTAAACTTTAACTTAGATTTGGACTAATGTAGCTAGAGAGTCTCTACCTGTTCTCCAGGTGCTGGGTCTTCAGCCCAGACACACGGTGAGAGGTCATGGGCAACTAGTCAAATTTATTCCCAGAAGCTGCAGCAGAAAGAGACAAGTGTCCCTTTTTCCAGGTGTGATTTCTGAGTAGGCAGCTAAATCCCACTTTCACTCTGTTTTTTCTGTATAACAACACATATATGTGTGTATATACCCACAAGTGTATGCATATGAGGAAGGAATATTTTGAGAGTGTAAAAAAATTAAAGACGCAAGAGGCAAATCTGATGATTTCTTATCAGGATTTTATAGTTCACAACAATACAAAAACATTATAAGCAGCAAATTNATAACAACATATATCTGTGTGTATACCCACAAGTGTATGCATATGAGAAAGGAATATTTTGAGAGTGTATAAAAATTAAAAGAGACAAGAGGCAGATCTGATGATTTCTTATCAGGATTTTATAGTTCACAACAATACAAAAACATTATAAGCAGCAAATTTTGAAGAAAATCTATGTATGCCAGAGATAAGAGAGATGCAGAGAAATGTTAATATTTAATTCCAAGCCAACTGTTCTTATTCTCTACAGGCAGTGGTCCCCAGTACACAGCCCCTTGACATTTCCTTGGCAAAAGAAAACAAATGTACACACATATCCATGTAATATACTGCAATGGAGAGTGGCAGCAAAATAAAATGTTGCTTGCAATATGTGAGTCGATCCACATGTGTGCAGCATGAGTCCTGTGACCTTGATACACGTCTTGTTCTGCGAGCTCGTCCGTGTCCCCTTGAGCAGCCTTTGACCTGCAGAGCCTGTGTGATCCACGAGGCACCTTCTACAGGACCAGGAAGGGTATCCCGAAACGTCCAGGCTGATGTCAATGAGGGAAAAAAAGGCAGGGGCTGAAAAAGCCTGTCTTGAAGGAGGAATTTAAGTCTACTTTCCATCTGCAAGAGGAGTCATCCCAGGACACAGCTCTCACAGTTGAAGAGCACACACAGGAAGATGACTTCTGTCAGGTGCAAAAAGAGCCAGACCGGGACATAACCTGGTTTTAGTAGACGAACAACTCCACTGGGGAATCTGCTTTTCATCCCCTTGCTTTTAAATGCAGCCAAGGGCTGGCAGCTGGATAATGCGTCTCCCATGGTTTAAATGGAGAAAGGACAGACAGTGGATCAAGGGCAGCTCCCTTGACCAGTTGATGGCAAAGGCAATGCCACCTTCACCACTGAACTGCATGCAGGTGGACTGGCATCTCCATTTCATCATTTTGCCATCACTGTGTCTTGCACTGCAAAGAAAAGAAGAGAAAAAGGTCCCTTTACCAGGGAGTAAATAGGAGGGGAGATGGTTTCACATGCCAAAACTGGTGGCATTGAAGGTGCCAGAGGAAACCATCTCTGGAACATGATGGCACAGAGCACCACAAGCTTCAGAGGCTGCAGGGAACATAATTTTAACAGAATGGAAGTGGGCAGAGAAAACAGAGTCCTCTCTCCCCTCGCCTCCCACTTCTCCTTCTTTCCTTTTGGATATAATTATTAAATGGGAACAGGAGGTGAAAAGATGTTTTGTCTGCACGCCTAGATGCTCAGCTGGCACAAACCATCACGGGACTTTTGCGAAAGTTGTGGCAGTTTACATCTCTTTGGGATCTGTGCATTAAGTTTTTTGCAAAGTATTCATGCCAATACCTCGTGAAAATGGGCTTTTAGAATTAGTCCTAGAGGAGGATACATTCTGACAAATGAAAATCTGGTCAGAGAGCCATCTGCAAAGGGAGATAATGGGAGGAACAAATTATCAAATTATCGAACCTGGGGCAGGTGTCTCCTGGAGCGAGGCCGAGCCATCCACAAGCTTCCTCTTAAAGCCTTATTTTGCACCTTACTACCAGTTCTGCCACAGATTAACAGTCTCTTTCCATAGCAACACCTGACCCTTTCTTCCCCTTCCTGCGATTATATATACATATAATAATCTACATGTATATTCCTTGTCTAGGGAGAGGATGGACAGGTGACAATTTCCTGTAGTATCAGCACATTTTATGAGAGAGAGGTTTAGAAAAATATCAAGAGAGCTGCAACATACTTCTAAAAACAAAGTACGAGAAGTCCACATCCATGACTATGCCAATAGCAAAACAAGTTCTGTTTTCAGACGCTTCGGCTTGGACTCCTCCTTGCAGAAGAGACTGTACCATGACCAGTATTGACTAAGAGCTCTGGAAAGAGGCCATCTTCAGGGCACCAGACCTGGCAGCTGCGAGGAACAGGATGGAAAGAGCCTGGGGGAAGGCAGTCACCCACTCACAGGCAGTGCTGTGAAGTTCATCTGTTAAAATCCCAACCGCACATGCAGCATCTCTGGCCACTGCTTTTTAAATGGAAAGCCCATGGAAAACAAGGGAGAGCATCCCTTGATAAGGCACACAATGTACGTGGGCATGACTCAGAATGGAGCAGATGATAGACGATGCCAAAACAGTCTTGATGTGCCAAAGAGCAAGGACTGCGGCTCCACTGGCCTGCTCCCTGAAGGACGGGGAGACCTTTGGAGGAGATGGACCTTACAGGACAAGCTCCAGCGGGAAAACAGATTCCCTGGCCAGATTACGCAAGAAGCAAAGCAGACTCTAGCACTCATAGAACCGCTACATCAAAAAACAATTGCTTGTGCAGAAGGGCATCTTCGTATGGAAGGAATCTAGCGTAGGATGGACCCACAGCCTGAAGAAGCAGGAATCTATGGGTAAATTGAAGGCTGGAAATGACACGAAGCTGTTAGAGAGCACTGAAACGCATCAAGTGGATGATACAGATACTCCAGTGCTCTGTGTGAAGAAAAGGTATTATCCAGGAAAAAAAACAAGTCATTCCTAGGGGACAATAGCTTAGGACCGTGTTTGTTCCAGCTGTGAGGAGCAGGAGGTAGTCTATCAACATACCAAAATATCTTAGCATTTCTCATTAGAGCGGATGAAATTTTTTTCTGATGAAACAGATGTCCAGCTCACTGCGTCTGAAATATTCTGTTTCGTGGATGCATGTGCCTCACCCCGGGGCTGTCCTCTGCTGCGGCTGCTCCGGATCTCCGGGCCCTGCAAGCGCCCATCAGCCTTGGGCTGCCCATCGGGAAGGATTCCCGGGTTCACGGGAATGCAAAGCTGACGGGCAGGTTTCGGGGAGAGGGTGAAACAAAAGGGTTTGCAATTCCCCATTTGTTAACCTTATGGACCCTCTGAGGCGACCCACAGGCATAGGAGTGAAAAAGGATGGGGAGAAGGGAGGGAAAAAAAAAGAAGGCAGCACATTCCTTGCTTGATATTGTTATCCCTGGGCCAGCGTGGGTTGGGGACCGCTAGGGTCTAGAGCAAAGGGTCAACACGGACATCAGTGTGTTCAGGCGGAGGGTCCTTCTGTCCGAATGAACGAAAAACTTTTGACTTTTTAATCCCAGACTCAGTCAGAAGGTTATTAGACCAGTGACCGCTAGGCCTAAACCAACATCCAGCCTCTGGCTGACAATTTCTACAGATTATGCTAATAAAACCCAGGACTTCTTTGAAGCCCAGTTTCTGCTCTCCCCGAGAACCACATGTGAAGCTTTGCTGGCATCGCTCCTTTGACATTCATGTGCATCTCTGGTGAAATATGGTCCCACTAAAGTCACAGGCAAATTGTGTTCAGCTGTGTTTGGGTAATGCAAATACACTCACATATATATGTATAAAAAAAACCCTTACTCACTTAACCAAAACTAAAGAAGCTCCCAGGCAAAGATAACGTCATTAAATAAACCTGAAAGTGTGAAAGCCAGAAGGGGACTAAAAGCAACAAAATTTGCTGTGTTCTAACAGTCAGGAGAAGGCAATATTCTTAATCAGTGTATACCCTCCGCTGTGAACCCTGAGGTTGAATTAAGGGTTAGTTACTAGAAAGATATCCAAACCTGATGTTCAGAGCTGGAACAATAATAACCTTATGAGATCCTTTAAAATAATAGTTCGGAATAAATTTTCTGCCTTTTAAATGCTGTCAATTACAAGTTGTTTAAAACTAAACGCTGCGATTCACATGCAGCTTCTCTGCCAGCCGGCTCCCAGCCACATTGCCCCGCGGCCAGACTTTTTTAACCACGAGGAATAACCCGGTTTAGATCCTACCGAAGTGCCTGCTCCAAGGAAAGCAGCTGCTAGCCGCGGTGTCCGGGGGATGAGAGGATGTGTGCGAAACGGTGACCAAAGAGAAAAAATAAAAAAAAAAAGGTGGGGGGGACACGGGGGCACGTAGTGAGGAGGCATCTCCTATAGAGGACTGCACCCCCGGCACGGAGAAACCCCGACGGGGCCGAGAAAGGGGCTCCGCGGCCGCGCAAACCCCGCGGAGCTGCAAGCGGCACCGGCCGGGGCGGTGAGGCCCGGGGAGGGGGGAAACCGGACCCGGGACCGGGCCGGGGCGGCCGCGCCGGGTCGAGTCCCGTCCCTGGTCCCTGGTCCCGGTCCTGGGAGCCGGCCGGCAGCGGGCACACGGCCTAGGAGCACAATTCACGTTATCCCGATGAATGTATAGGCAGCAAACCCTTGCTGTGCCTTCCAGAAGTCGCAGGGCACTCTGTCCCCATCTGTTCCTTTTTGATTATTATTTCTCTTTTTTTCCTTTTTTTTCCCCCTAATAGTAATCGTTGACCTAATATATCTTACTAGGGGAAGAGGGGAAGATGCAGCTCCTTCCCCGTCAATCAAAACTCTTCCTCGATCGCCCCCAACGTGAACGCTTTTCCATCTCCCAGCGGTACTGGCAAGATGTTCTTAGCCAAATACAAGATTCTATTAATGAGCACTTATATTTGCTAAGGAATGCAAATTCTTTCTCCCCGTGTATTATTAGCCATATCAGAATGTTTGTCCTTTCCGTTCTCTTTGAAGTTGAAGGAGGAAAGGCTGTTGTGTGGCACTGAGAAGAGGGGGAATAAAAAGAGAGAAAAGGAAAAAAAAAAAAAACCACTTCTAACTCGTCCGTGGTTTTATTTGTTCTCTTGCCAAAAACGCCAAAGGTAGCAAAAGTTACAGAAATTGTTTAAAACGTGTGTGTGAGTTTTTTTTCTTCCTCCAAATTAGACAGATTTTTTTCCAACTGATCGTTCCCTTTTAATAATAATGGGATTTAATGAACAGCCTGCTTTGAATTTACTTTATAAAATAATCGCTCTGATGCTCTAGAGAATCTATTACGAGTTGGAAAGGAATAAATCCCATTGCCTCCTCGAACAGGAGCAGGGCTGGGTTTTTTTTCCCCTGCTTCCAGCTAGAGGCGGCTCCCAGCTCCCGCTGCTCGGAGCACGCCCCGGGCTGCAGGACCCTGGGAAGCGGCGGGATTTGGGATAGCGCCGCGATGCCACGGGGATGGGCTGTGTTAGGGCTGCCCGCTGCAGCCGGGGGGCCGATCCCAGCCTTTCCCGGCGGGATGCGCCGGGCACGGGCGGGCTCCCGCTGCGCTGCTTTTTGGAGCCTTCCCCGGGGGTCGGGAAAAAGCCGCCGTCCCCCGGGATGAGGCTGCCGGGTCCCCCGCTCGGGACAACCCCCGCTCCTGGCCCAGGTTTCATTGCAGGTGGCGGGGAAGGGGCCCCCGCGCCGGCTAAACTTTTGCCATGTCTCACTTTTCCTCTTGAAAGGTGTTATAACAGCAATTCAATTACAGTAAATAGTGTACATCATCTTCACAGCTGGAAAATTCTGTAACTAACTGTGACCAAACGTTGTAAAGGAATATAGCTTAACCGGCATTACTTTTTTTGTCGCTGACCACAGGTTAATTAATTTCAAGGAGCTTAGTATATCTAAACAGAAACACACTGAGATGCTGGCACGAAATCATAAAATAGAAAGCGCGGAATTAGGGAGATCGTGTGAAATCAGAAATCTGCGCAGCGCTGCCTGGGAATAACCCTGACCGTTCCCCGTCCTGCAGCCCCCCAATCCCGCACCCCAACCCCGAGCACCCCCCGAGCGCGGGTGCGGCCGCTCCGCGGGCGGCAGCGCGGGCGCGGGGGGCCGGAGCCGCGCGTAGCCGCACCTGGACCCGTGTTCCCCGCGCCTATATGTGTTTTTAAGAAACCCCGCTGCGGCGATGAGCGCGCACGAAGCGATCCGTGCGCTGCAGGCCATACGCGCACGTTACGCACGCTTTGTGCGGGCGCGCAAGGAGAGGATCGTGCACAGCAAGTGCGGGCACAGAGTGCGAGCCCGAGAGAAGCCCCAAGTCACCCACGCAAAAAGCACGAGGAGAAGTCCCAAGTAGCTCAAGCGCGGCTATTTTTTCCCATTAATGGCAATATTACCTGCCCGGTCGCTACTGAGGTTTAAGGAGGATTTAGATTATTTGGCGGGATGCAAAAGGGCGTTAAAGGAGGCGGGTTTCGCCCAAGCCGAGTAACCGGGGGGTTCTTGCACCTGGCCGAGGAGCCCCAGGGGCTGCGGGGCTCCCTCCACAAAAAGCACTTTCTTTATGTGTGTGTGTGTATATAAAACATATATACAGTCTTTTAAAGAGAGGGAAAGGGAGAGCCAGGTGCATTTCCCCGAGGAAGGCAGGCAGGATAGGGCTCTCTGGTTCGCTCCTGCCCCGGGTTGGGGATGCCCTCGCCAAGCGGGCTGGACATAACAGAAGGGTTTTCATTACTTTCCACGTTTATTAGCGAGCTGATGGCGACGCTTCCCCTCCAGCCTTAAAAAAAAAAAAAAAAAAAAAAAAAAACTTTGGAAACTTTATTGAGCAAAATCTGGCCAGCAACAGATCGTGCTGCTTTTCATCAAAAAGAAAGTACAAGTCGCCACCCCCAAATTTCAATCCCAGCCCCAGAACAAAGGTCCCAGCCCCTCCGTTTTGCAGTTGTCAGGACCATCTTGTCCATCCCCGGGCTGAGAGGAATACAAATTCCGCATCTTCCCCTCCGCAGCCTCGGCGAAACCGCGCACGAGGGAGCTGGCCAGGGCAGTCCCGCAGCCCCCGGCCGGCTCGCGGGACATCTGCTTAAAATTTCAATTTTTGGCTATTCCCAAGTAACAGTTTGGGAGCTAAACTCGTGCCTCGCGCACTCGCCCGGAATCGCAACGGTTCCCTCCTGCAAACTTCGTTTGCGGTTTTTCCTCGCCTCCCACCGGGTACCAGCTTCCCACAGCAGGACGGGACATTTTCAGAAATAAATACATAAATGTATAAATGTATACTATATATATTTATTAAGGACGATGCGCACAGAAACGTGCTGCTTTTCGGGACAAGGCAGCTCTAGAGTCACACACCCAAGACTATTTAAACTCTCATCATTTTTTGTAATTAATTCCCCCAAATACAGGTGATTCAGCTTAAAGCGGGAAACTCGATAGCAGCTGTAATCTATGTTGTACGTGTCTAAAAATAATAGAAATACTTTTTTCCTCATAAGGGGGAAATTAGTTCTTATAAATATACTTTTTTCCCCCTATCCTCTCAACTTCAAACGTCTTTAATCTTACTTGTTTATAACTCTCTTGTTCTTTCCTCTGTTTTTATTTCCCCATTTAACCCGATTTGCAAACACATCACCATCCAGGTACGGACAGAAAAGCCTAAACACCCGGGAAAAAAAGGTGAAAAAAAAAAAGTGTTTCTAAACATCTTTTAAAACAACACATTAATTCGAATTATTTTAGGTCCTACACAGATGTTTATTATATTAAATAAATTGTCTCCCAAATCTCGAGGCATCATTTTTGCAGCAACGAGCCGAAATAGTCACAGTGGAGGAAAAGGCGCATCCAACGCCTCCCTCGAAACTTTCTCATCCGATCCGCGGATTAGTCCTTTTTTTTTTTTTTAACTATTAAAAAATAATCCCTCTATATTTAGGAAAGGTGAGATCCGCACAAGATGGGAGGTTATTTGTTAATTAATTGATTACGTGAGATGGCAAGGGGGAAAAAATATTTTATTGCGATGTCATCCGCTAAAGGTGCCGCTGTCTAATTCAGTGAGGAGGGGAAGAGGAAACTTTTATTTATTTATTTATTTATTTTTAATACTGGGTTACTTAATCATAACTTCACCACTTCAGACCTCCGGATATCAGCCGTTTGGCATTTCCTTCTCCCAGAGTGGAGGGGGGGTTATTCTTTATTTCAGAGGTGTTATCAAACAGCACTTATTCAACTGAGTCCAAATTCTGCCTCATTCCTTCCAGTAAATATATATATATATAATAATAAATAATAATTTAAAAATCGATCATCCGTTCATCTTTCTTTTTAAATAATCCTTCCCTTTCGCGGAGAAGAAAATACCTAAAATCAATTGCCCAAAGTACCTTTTCGCTGCTTCTTTGCCCTCCCTTTACCTGAGGAAGCGCACGCGATGGCTGGAAAGAGATAGCTAAATAATTAAAAAAAAAAAAAATCCATCTAGAAATATGAGAGCGTTTTTACACTTTCTTAAAATTTGTCTCTAAAACTTAGAAGTAAAATATAGGGGGGGAATCTCCCTTTGATGTGAGGTACCTAAATGTTCACCTCGGAGCTAATTAGGAAAAAAAAAAAAGTTACAATTCCCAAATCCTGCCCGTTTATCAGTTCCAAAAGTTGCTCACACCGCTGCCTTCAGCTACTGTCACAATTAGAGCCGAGCTCGATTAACTACCCTTCCTCAGCCTGCTCAACAAATCAATAGCAATTAATTCGAAATAGCTAAGATGATAAAACACTTCCTGTTGCACCTGACCTTTCCCAAAGAGTTATAGGTAGAAAGCAGTAAATACCTGTTTTAACACAACTCCCTCTTGTTTATCCTGTGCTATCCCTCAGCTCTCAACAAGGCACTTTTTTATTATTATTATTATTTTCTATTTCCGTCTGTTGTGCTCTTTTTTCTATCCTTTAAACAAATTTCAAAGAAAGATTTAATATCCTAAAGAAAACAGTAAAAGTCTGAAGTCTTTGAGAAAAAACACACCTTTTAACAAATAAGCTGGAGTAAAAAAAAAAAAAAAAAAAAAAAGTACCATCTATTTTATGTAAAAATGTAAGCTAGAAGGATACGATATTGGACATGAATAAACACACCCTCAATACCATATCACTTCTCCACACTTTCTGGAAGGACACGAATTGATCTAAAACTGAAATTGTAGAGGAGAAGAGGTGATGGGGTGGGAGGGATGCAAAGGGAAGAGATCAGAAACATTTAGGTGCGCGGTATTAATTATAAAACACAGGAGTCTCCTCACTTTTCTCTGCTTGATAAGAAAGCCTCGTCTTCCCCCTCTCCCCCTCGCGCTCCCTTTCGCTCCCTTTTATTGGAAAGCTTTTTTTAAATTCCTTTTGACTGATAGGAAGTTACAAGACAAGATGCTATTTTCTCTTTCTTTTCTGACAACTCTGTCATCCCGGGGATCATAGTCATGTCAGAGTGTCTGTCTGGGAGGGAAGAAAAAAAAAAAAAGCACTGCAGCCTGTGGCAATCTTTGCATCAAAATTTTCCAGACCTCTATTTTTGATTGTGATCCCGCTGATCTGAGTTTGAAATGCGAACGCAGCAAAGCCCCTAAGCCTTCAATCGTGTGAAATTTTCAAAAGATCTCCAGAAGCAATCTCAGGCTGTCTGACCCCTGACAGGCGGAGATCTCTTTATACCTCTCTCTGCCAGCACTTCATTTGTTGGAATATCTTTCAGATTTGCACCTCCAGATGACAACCTGAGTGTTTATCATGTGTATGAATCTGAAATCTCCCTCGCAGTACAAAGGAGACGTCTTAAACATCATATTTAATTTCAGATCATAATTACCTGCGCCTCTTTTGCTTCTAATTATCTATTCCTCCTTCCTCTCTGTGGCATGTTGATATTTTGTTGATTCTCCCTTTTAATCAGCCTTTTTTTTTTCTTTTTTTCTTTTTTTTTTTAAATCGTATTAGTTTAGTCCACGGGGGAATTAAACATGTCACAGTGGACACACATCATGCCTATGTGGCGAGATAAAATTCTAGCAATGGAGGGTTTGCTCCCCATGGCTATCTCTATACATGCTTGGGAGAAATAATAACTATTACTGCCATTATAATCCAGGTTGTTAGTATGCTTCATCTCCCATTAATCTTTATACATCAATTTAAATTGGCAGCGCTGTTTATGTTTTGCCCCGTGACGTAGCTATAATGTCATTTAGCAGCAGCCGAAGCAGAAGTCCCTTCGTGTTCCCCCTTCAGATTAAATAAATAAACAAGCAGGAGAGGGAAATGGAGAAAATAGCAATACTTATAACTTTTCGTCTTCTGTTTCAAAAGATTTTCCAGGGTTTTCCCCGCCTTCCCGTTCACCTGTTTGTGGGACATCCTGTCCGTCCCACGGAGCGGGACGGAGCTGCCCGCGCCACCCTCGGGTATTTATTTTGCCCGCGTTAACTTATCGAGTGAAAATACCCGACTATTTAATGGCATGATAGGTGTCATTGCAAGTGCCCGGCTAATTTGCACAGGCTCCACAAGGTGGGAGCTCGCAGATCCCAAAAAAATAGGGGAGAAGGAAGGGAAATGTCCGTGGTGAGCGGGGACCCCCGAGTTGGGAAGGCTGGAGCGGGCGGCCCCGGCCCAGCTCGCCGGGATTTAGAAGCTGAACACACACACACAGATATACACACATATATATATGCATATATAAACGTATATATGTATAATGTCCAGGGATTTCACATCATTTCTTCCTACCCCTCTCCTAGAGCCCCACGGTGTTGCTATGATTAACTTATTAAAATAACTCGTCATTAGTTTAATTCGCCCGGAACATGCCTGCCGATGTGTTCAGCTGTTTCTGTATTTATCCATTTTTTCCCATAAAACTTGTATTAAAACAAAATGTTACTTTTCTTTCTCTCAGGAGCTGTATATAGAGACCCTCCCTTTTTGAAATAGACCGCAGGGACTGTCATTAGATCAGATGGCAAGCCTTTATAGAAAGTGTTTTGCATAATTACATACCAAAGCCAGAATAGTCACCCTCACATTTTATGGGTCACAAACCATCAACAATTGGCACATTATTGTCCAAGAAACCCCAGTCCATTCACCGATAGAGAAAACTAGACTGCCTAATCTAGAACTGAAGAAGATTGAAATTTCTTCTAATAAGAACCCAGAGAAGATTATTTTCAAACTGACAACGTGTTTACACATAGTTATAAAGTTCAGAGGACTGGTGGGGAGAGAGAAAGGGTATAAACCACTAAACATGATTAAGAATCGCACAGTGGCCTAATATAGATGGTTCATCAAAAAGGAACAGACTGAAAGCTGCCCCCCCCAACCCCTCTCCTTTTCAGATCTGTTCCCTTTTCTACCGTTGTGATTCAGTAATTAAGATATTCTTATTTGGACAGACAGCTCCTCTGGTAACTGAATAATATTAGTTCCCTTTGATGTCAAACTTTTGACAGTTATCACACTAGCATTGGGCAATTTAGCACAAATGCCCCTTTTTTTTTTTTTTTTTTTTTAAGGAGTTGTTGGAGGGGGGGGAAGTCTTTGAAGAAAAGTAATAAGTGTGATCGCTATCAGCAAATGATGTAAATCTCAGCGGACAGGCATCCCCGGGTATAAATTACATTTTGTTGTATAGAATGGAGCGAGTTTTGTTTTTACCTCCTCCGCTCAGCATTGTCCGAAATTAAGGCAATAATCCCGCTTCCCTCGCGCCGCCGCCCCTCTCCCCCTTCATTATTTCTTTCTTTTTCCATAGAAAAACGGGACGGTTTTCCAAACATCCCCCCCTCCCTCCTCCGCCTCGCACCCCTTCCCACCCACCCAGCCCGACTGCGCGGCCGCCTGCGCGGGCGGCGCTGCGCGCCCGGCGGGACAGCGCGGGCGGGCGCGGTGGGGGGGTCCCCGTTACATCCCCCCTCGATCCTCCGCCGTGTCCGCTGCCCCGATGCCGCCGTCCCCGCTGTCCCCGCGCCGCGGCCGCCCGGTGCCCGCGGTGGCGTTAGGAGGAGCACGAGCCGCGGTGGTGGCCGCGGCGCTGGGGACAAGGACGCGGCGATGCTGCCCCCGCGCCGCCTTGGGCCGGGCCCTGCTCCCTGGGAAGAGCCGGGGAGGACCGGAGCGGGGTGGATTGTCGCCTTGTCGCATCCGCACGCAGGGTACCGCCGCGGTGACCCCCGGCCCGCTGGCCCCCGCCGGCTCCATCCGCGGTACCGGCAGCTGATGGCGTTGCGGGGACAATTTTATTTTTATTATTATTATTATTTTAATTGCTCCTTGGCTGGGGGGAGGGGAGAGGAGCCCAGCTCTCGCCAGGTTTGCCTTATCGCGAGATCTGGGGTATTAAAAATAATAATAAGGGAAATGAATAAAATAAAACGTAACGCACCCTTGAGTGAGGCTGGGTCGGGGCGGGGGGATACACACACCCATGTCCTCCCCCCCACCTCCGCCCTGGGCTGTGATGGACACGCACTGGGACAGAGAGGGGAAAATGGGGTGCCCCCCCATAGTGTCCCCCACCCCGGGTTCCCCTATTCCTGGGCTGCCTTGCGCACCGCGCAACCTGCGCGCTTCTCCCCCCCATCCCTTCGCCCCCCGCTCGCTCAGGCCGGCCCCTGGCAGCGGGAAGCGGACTGGGTCGCGCGGCCGCCCGCGCTCCCCCCGCGCGGGCCCG